>JARQOC010003092.1:0-19223 GCA_033576535.1 Allobates femoralis | reverse complement strand
TTTTTGATACCTAAAAAATGGCTAAGAAACTGCAGCCTTTCCCATAACTCTGCCTGGGAGTGTCGTAGGTGGAGGATGATGCTTTCATATTTTTGGTTACAATTTTAGCTTTCCGATGGTAGGACACATGGCATGTCTGCGGTTGTCCCAGTGGCCAATATAAATTTTGGGAAAGTTAAGGAGGCTGTAGAGTTATGCAGAAATATGTGTTTAGCCTCTATACTTCTCCAGGGGTCATATTTATGATTGTCATATTTAGGAGAGTGATGTGTAGTGAAGTATTAATACTTCTTTCCCTGGCTCTGGTGTGTCTGCCACAATCCTATAATATCCCCTGGCAGAAGGATGTGGCTTCTCACCTCTTCCTGTAGATTCATTGGGGGGGAGGGGGGGGGTCTTCCTTTTGTGTAATTGCCTTTGGTTGCCGCAGAGGAGAGGGCTCTGCACACGTTGTGGCCCCCAGAGATGATAGTGTGGCGGCATTTCTACTAATGTACAGAACAGGACTCTAAATCAGCATCTTCGGAAACTAATGATCTGCCAGAATAATGCTGCAAAATAACTAACCAGTCCCCCACCACTCTGAACAGAAGTGAGTACACCCCCCTGAGAAGAAATCGTGTACAACCGTGTGAAATTCACAGACCTGGGCCCCGTGGGTAGACTTGTATCCAGAGCCCAGACTACAGCTACATGGAGCGTCATCTGTGCACTACAGGCGCCACACTGTACCCGCACCATGATGGTGCCCCGTGGGTAGACTTGGTTCCAGAGCCCACACTAGAGCCGCCGCCTGTACCCGCCCCATGACGGTGCCCTGTGGGTAGACTTGGTTCCAGAGCCCACACTAGAGCCGCCGCCTGTACCCGCACCATGATGGTGCCCCGTGGGTAGACTTGGTTCCAGAGCCCACACTAGAGCCGCCACCTGTACCCGCACCATGATGGTGCCCCGTGGGTAGACTTGGTTCCAGAGCCCACACTAGAGCCGCCGCCTGTACCCGCACCATGACGGTGCCCCGTGGGTAGACTTGGTTCCAGAGCCCACACTAGAGCCACCGCCTGTACCTGCCCCATGACGGTGCCCCGTGGGTAGACTTGGTTCCAGAGCCCACACTAGAGCCGCCGCCTGTACCTGCCCCATGACGGTGATGTACAGTGGCGGTACATCCAACCTTGGAGTTCTCTGCAGAAGACAAGTCACCTCCTGTCTCCGGCTCTCCCCAGATCTATGATTGATCGGTGGGAGCAATGGTCCCTCACCCTCCACAACCTCTGATAGAAGCAGGATCCTTCCTCCAATACTGGTGGATCTCCTCTCAGAGGACACCAACTCCCCCCTAAAGAGACCGGTCCTGCTGGGAAGAGAACAGTTCGTTCTGGGATCCTCCGAGACTCGCGAGGCCCGAGACCGCCGCAGTCACTCGTGCTGCACTTTTATACCCATTCCCACATTGATTTCTACCTGACACGAACCCCTCATTTCTCAGCCCTCGGACCCCCGCCTATAAACCACCCCTCATTTCTCGGCCCTCGGACCCCGCCTATAAACCACCCCCTCATTTCTCGGCCCTCGGACCCCCGCCTATAAACCACCCCCTCATTTCTCGGCCTCGGACCCCCGCCTATAAACCACCCCTCATTTCTCGGCCCTCGGACCCCCGCCTATAAACCACCCCCTCATTTCTCGGCCCTCGGACCCCCGCCTATAAACCACCTTGTTCCGTGCGTCTCCACCACCCCCACCCCAGGGTGGTGAGTCCCTTAGAACCACAACTATGGCTTTCTTCTTCCTTAATAACCCCTTGGGTTTTGCTGTGGACCCTTCGGGCCGGTGGTACATGTGTCCTCATATATGACAGCTGTAAGGCAAAAGACCCCTCAGCTTACACACAAAATCTCACCAGAGGTGTGGGGTCTTACCAGACATTTTAGGGGGTCAGTACTCTGGAAGGAAACACAATCCTGACATTTTCTCTGCACCCCCAGAGCACCATCATCACCCTTTACCCCCAGGGCACCATCACCTCACCCCCACCCACAGAGCACCATCATCACCCACCATGGCACCGCATAACCACCACCCACAGAGCACCATCATCACCCACCCATGGCACCGCATAACCACCACCCACAGAGCATCGGCATCACCACCATCACGCACCACTATCATCGCCATCCCGGGGCACCGTGTCACCACCCAGAGCAGCATCATCACCATCCCGGGGCACCGTGTCACCACCCAGAGCATCATCACCATCCTGGGGCGACCGTGTCACCACCCAGAGCAGCATCATCACCATCCCGGGGGACCGTTGTCACCACCCAGAGCAGCATCATCACCATCCCGGGGGACCGTGTCACCACCCAGAGCACATCATCACCATCCCGGGGGCACCGTGTCACCACCCAGAGCAGCATCATCACCATCCCGGGGGACCGTGTCACCACCCAGAGCAGCATCATCACCATCCCGGGGACCGTGTCACCACCCAGAGCAGCATCATCACCATCCCGGGGGACCGTGTCACCACCCAGAGCAGCATCATCACCATCCCGGGGGACCGTGTCACCACCCAGAGCAGCATCATCACCATCCCGGGGGACCGTGTCACCACCCAGAGCACATCATCACCATCCCGGGGGACCGTGTCACCACCCAGAGCAGCATCATCACCATCCCGGGGGACCGTGTCACCACCCAGAGCAGCATCATCACCATCCCGGGGCACCGTGTCACCACCCAGAGCAGCATCATCACCATCCCGGGGACCGTGTCACCACCCAGAGCAGCATCATCACCATCCCGGGGCACCGTGTCACCACCCAGAGCAGCATCATCACCATCCCGGGGACCGTGTCACCACCCAGAGCAGCATCATCACCATCCCGGGGCACCGTGTCACCACCCAGAGCAGCATCATCACCATCCCGGGGGACCGTGTCACCACCCAGAGCAGCATCATCACCATCCCGGGGGACCGTGTCACCACCCAGAGCAGCATCATCACCATCCCGGGGGACCGTGTCACCACCCAGAGCAGCATCATCACCATCCCGGGGGACCGTGTCACCACCCAGAGCAGCATCATCACCATCCCGGGGGACCGTGTCACCACCCAGAGCAGCATCATCACCATCCGGGGCACCGTGTCACCACCAGAGCAGCATCATCACCATCCCGGGGCACGTGTCACCACCAGAGCAGCATCATCACCATCCCGGGGGCACCGTGTCACCACCAAGACACCCCGGGACTACACGAGCTCACTCCCGGGCTGTCACCCGAGCAATCATCACTCCGGGACGTGTCACCCGACATCATCATCCGGCACCGTGTCACACCAGAGCATCATCACCATCCCGGGACCTGTCACCACCAAGCACATCATCCATCCGGGGACCGTTCACCACCCGAGCACATCATCACCATCCCGGGGACCGTGTCACACCAGACATCATCACCTCCGGGACCGTGTCACCACCCAGAGCATCATCACATCCCGGACCGTGTCACACCAGAGCAGCATCATCACATCCGGGACGTTCACACCCAGAGACATCATCACCATCGGGACCGTGTCACCACAGAGCATCACACCATCCCGGGGACCGTGTCACACCCGGCACATCATCACATCCGGGACCGTCACCCCAGAGACATCATCACCATCCCGGGACCGTGTCACCACCCGAGCACTCATCACCATCCGGGACGTGTCACCACCCAGAGCACACATCACCATCCCGGGTGTCACACCCGAGAATCATCACCATCCCGGCGTGTCACCACCCAGAGCAGCATCATCACCATCCCGGCGTGTCACACCCAGAGCACATCACCATCCGGGGACGTGTCACCACCAGACAATCATCACCATCCCGGGGACGTGTCACCACCCAGAGCACATCATCACCATCCGGGACGTGTCACCACCAAGCAATCATCCACCGGGACCGTGTCACACCCAGAGCACATCATCACATCCCGGGGACCGTGTCACCACCAGAGCAATCATCACCATCCGGGACGTGTCACCACCAGAGCAGCATCATCACACCGGGGCACGTGTCACCACCCAGCCATCATCACATCCCGGACGTGTCACCACCGGCACATCACACCATCCGGGACGTGTCACCACCAGAGCACATCTCACCATCCCGGGGGACCGTGTCACCACCAGAGCAGCATATCACCATCCGGGGAGTGCACACCCAGAGCAGCATCATCCCATCCGGGGACGTGTCACCACCAGAGCACATCATCACCATCCGGGACGTGTCACCACCCAGAGAGCATCATCACCTCCCGGGACGTGTCACACCAGAGCACATCATCACCATCCGGGGACCGTGTCACCACCAGAGCAGCTCATCACCATCCGGGACCGTGTCACCACCCAGAGCACATCATCACATCCGGGGCACCGTGTCACCACCAGAGCACATCATCACCATCCCGGGGGACCGTGTCACCACCAGAGCAGCATCATCACCATCCCGGGGACCGTGTCACCACCCAGAGCACATCATCACCATCCGGGGGACCGTGTCACCACCCGAGCACATCATCACCACCCGGGGACCGTGTCACCACCCAGAGCACATCATCACCATCCCGGGGACCGTGTCACCACCAGAAGCATCATCACCATCCCGGGACCGTGTCACACCGAGCGCATCTCCATCCGGGACCGTGTCACCACCAGAGCAGCATCATCACCATCCCGGGGACCGTGTCACCACCAGACACTCTCACCTCCCGGACACGGTCACCACCCACACCACCTGCCCGGGCAGGTCACCACCCAAGCGCACTTCCCACCGGACAGTTCACACCCGGCACATCACCACCAGGGACCTTCACCACCGGACACACATCACCATCCCGGGGCACGTGTCACCACCCAGAGAGCATCATCACCATCCCGGGGACCCGGTCACACATCCCAGGGCACTATCACCACCCGGGGACCTTCACCACCCGAGCAGCACTCACCATCCGGGGACCGTTCACACCCAGGCATCATCACCATCCCGGGGGACCGTGTCACCACCCAGAGCCACATCATCACCTCCCGGGACCGGTCACACCATCAGCGTCTACCTCCGGGCACCGAGTCACACACCCGAGGCACCATTCACCCCGGGACCTGTCACCACCCGGACCTTCACACCATCCCGGGCACCGTGTCACCACCAGAGCACATCATCACCATCCCGGGGGCCGTGTCACCACCCAGCACATCATCACCATCCCGGGGACCGTGTCACCACCCAGGCAATCACACCATCCCACCGGACCCGTGCACCACCCACGGCCATCCACCCATCCCAGGGCCCGTGTCACCACCAGAGCACATCATCACCATCCCGGGCACCGTGTCACCACCCAGAGCAGCATCATCACCATCCCGGGGACCGTGTCACCACCCAGAGCACATCATCACCATCCCGGGGGCACCGTTCACCACCCAGAGCACATCATCACCACCCGGGGCACCGTGTCACCACCCGGGGCACATCTCACCATCCCGGGACGTGTCACCACCCAGACGCACCACTCACACCATCCCCGGGGACGTGTCACACCCAGAGCAGCATCATCACCATCCGGGGACCGTGTCACCACCCAGAGCAGCATCATCACATCCCGGGGCCCGTGTCACCACCCAGAGCACATCATCACCACCGGGGACCGGTCACCACCCAGAGCAATCATCACCATCCCGGGGGACCTTTGTCACCACCCAGAGCACATCACACCATCCCGGGGCACCGTGTCACCACCCAGGCACATCTCACCATCCCGGGGACCGTGTCACCACCCAGAGCAGCATCATCACCATCCCGGGGCACCGTGTCACCACCCAGAGCAGCATCATCACCATCCCGGGGGACCGTGTCACCACCTGGAGCAGCATCATCACCATCCCGGGGGACCGTGTCACCACCCAGAGCAGCATCATCACCATCCCGGGGGACCGTGTCACCACCCAGAGCAGCATCATCACCATCCCGGGGGACCGTGTCACCACCCAGAGCAGCATCATCACCATCCCGGGGGACCGTGTCACCACCTGGAGCAGCATCATCACCATCCCGGGGGACCGTGTCACCACCCAGAGCAGTATCATCACCATCCCGGGGGACCGTGTCACCACCCAGAGCAGCATCATCACCATCCCGGGGGACCGTGTCACCACCCAGAGCAGCATCATCACCATCCCGGGGGACCGTGTCACCACCCAGAGCAGCATCACCATCCCGGGGGACCGTGTCACCACCCAGAGCACCATCATCACCATCCCGGGGCACCGTGTCACCACCCAGAGCAGCATCATCACCATCCCGGGGGACCGTGTCACCACCCAGAGCAGCATCATCACCATCCCGGGGGACCGTGTCACCACCCAGAGCAGCATCATCACCATCCCGGGGGACCGTGTCACCACCCAGAGCAGACATTGTCCCGCAGAGTATCGGGGTCGTCCCCTGTCGGTATCCAGAGGATCGGTCACATCCCAGAATACTGACATCTTTCTTTCTACTGCAAGACGACTTCTACGATGCATAAAGGGTTAATGACGCTGACGGCCACCCTGGCCGACTCTCCCATACACAGCAGTACTCACCCAGAAGCTCCTGCGTTCCCTGTTATCAGCCACTGACACATTCAGCCATGCACAACCCCCGACCAGCACCAGCGCCCCCTGTACACAGATGGTTGGTTGTACCTGCTGCCATTAGTCTGAGGTGAATCAATGACTGTCAGGAAGAAAAGGACATAATCCACACAGTATCACACGGACAATACATGGAGGACGTGTCGCCATTTTATTACTCTGCGCGTCTTCCAACCCTTCAGTTTCTTTATCAGGACTAAAACTCCCTCCAAGAGTCTTTGATGTAGCGTCGCTCCCTTCTATGAGACTCTGACGAGGTCTGCAGCCTCCTTTCTAGGCGTCCAACGGCATGTATGGCCCCTTCCAGGAGTCTCTGATGAAGCACAGAACGAAACGCGCGAAACCTTTCCAGGAGTCTCTGATGAAGCATAGAGCGAAACATGCTGAACCCTTCCAGGAGTCTCTGATGAAGCATAGAGCGAAACATGCTGAACCCTTCCAGGAGTCTCTGATGAAGCATAGAGCGAAACATGCTGAACCCTTCCAGGAGTCTCTGATGAAGCATAGAGCGAAACATGCTGAACCCTTCCAGGAGTCTCTGATGAAGCATAGAGCGAAACATGCTGAACCCTTCCAGGAGTCTCTGATGAAGCATAGAGCGAAACATGCTGAACCCTTCCAGGAGTCTCTGATGAAACGCGCTGAACCCTTCCAGGAGTCTCTGATGGAGGACATCATCCTCTCCAGAAATCTATTGACGGAGCAACCGCCCCTCTAGGAGTCCGACAGCGCACGTGGCCCCTTGTAAGAGTCTGAGAGCGCACGACCTCCCCTCTTTCTAGGAGTCTCTGATGGCGTACATGGCCCGTCCAGCAGTCTGGTGGAGTCAGTGGCCCCCTCAGTCCAAGCTTGCGGCGTCCAGCTCGTCCAGGAAGCGGCGACATTTCTCCATCAGACCTTTAATGGCCTCTGTGAGCAGCGTGTCCGGTGCCAGGATCCCCGTCGATTCTACAGAGACTAAAGAGAAAAAGGAAAAAAATATTCAGAGAACGTCTGTAACCAGTGACGATTCCTGCAGGGCGGCACCAGGCAACCCCAGGGCGGGTACCGGGCAACCCCAGGGCGGGTACCGGGCAACCCCAGGGCGGCACCGGGCAACCCCAGGGCGGGCACCAGGCAACCCCAGGGCGGGCACCAGGCAACCCCAGGGCGGGCACCAGGCAACCCCAGGGCGGGCACCAGGCAACCCCAGGGCGGCACCAGGCAACCCCAGGGCGGGCACCGGGCAACCCCAGGGCGGCACCGGGCAACCCCAGGGCGGCACCAGGCAACCCCAGGGCGGGTGGATGTTCTTAATCTATTTCCTTCTCCTTGAACACTTTTGGCCTGGTGTTTATAATTGCTGGGATCGGTTACGCCGCCAGTTGTGTGTGCCCGGGTTCTACAGCGAGGAGTGTGCATGCCCGATGACCTGTGCGGAGACGATGACGCTTGTCGGGGGGAGTACCCAATGGTACGCCTGAGGTCTAAGTGCTGACGCCAGAGAACGTGCAATAGACTCTCCTCCCTCCTGTCAAAATCACACCTCACCACCAGCGCCCACGACCCGCTCCCATCCCACCTCATTCCCAACCTCACCTCCGTTATCATCCCAGCCCTCACCCACCTCTTCAACCTATCACTTACCACTGGCACCTTCCTCTCGGCCTTCAAACACGCCCTAATCACGCCCATCCTAAAAAAACCCTCACTTGACCCTACCTCTGTCTCTAACTATCGCCCCATATCTCTTCTCCCATTCGCCTCTAAGCTACTTGAACAGCACGTCCACTCCGAACTGTCCTCTCACCTCTCCTCGTGCTCCCACTTCGACCGCCTACAGTCCGGCTTCCGACCCCTCCATTCCACCGAAACAGCCCTGACCAAAGTCACCAACGACCTACTGACCGCCAAGAACACCACTACTCCATCCTCCTCCTCCTTGACCTGTCTGCCGCCTTCGACACGGTTGACCACTCCCTTCTTCTCCTGGAATCCCTTGGCATCACCCACCTTGCCCTCTCCTGGATCTCCTCATACCTAGCGGACCGGACCTTCAGCGTCTCCCACTCCCACGCCTCCTCCTCGCCCTACCCCCTTTCTGTCGGAGTCCCCCAAGGTTCAGTCCTGGGACCCCTACTTTTCTCCATTTACACTCTCGGCCTAGGGCAACTCATCGAGTCCCATGGCCTCCAGTACCACCTCTACGCCGACGACACCCAAATCTACCTGTCCGGCCCTGACATCACCTCCCTACTCTCCAAAATCCCACACTGCCTGTCCGCCATCTCATCCTTCTTCTCTGCTCGCTTGCTCAAACTCAACATGGACAAAACTGAATTCATAGTCTTCCCCCAAGAAATTCCACCCCACCTCCCAACCTATCCATCTGCGTCAATGACTGCACCCTCTCCCCAGTCCCCCAAGCCAAGTGCCTCGGGGTAATCCTTGACTCCTCCCTATCCTTCAAACCCCACATCGAGGTCCTCACCACATCCCTCCGGCTCCAGCTCAAGAACATCTCGCAGATCCGCACCTTCCTCACCCACGACACCGCTAAAACACTCATCCATGCTCTTATCATCTCCCGCCTTGACTACTGCAACCTCCTTCTCAATGGCCTCCCGGCTAACTTCCTCACATCTCTCCAGTCTATCCTCAACTCCGCTGCCCGACTAATCTACCTGTCCTCCCGCTACTCCCCTGTCTCCCCCCTCTGCCAAGCCCTTCACTGGCTCCCCGCCTCCAAGAGATCCCAATTCAAAACACTAACCATGACGTACAAAGCCATACACAACCTGGCCCCACCATACATCTCTGACCTGGTCTCCCGATACCTACCCTCACGCAACCTCCGCTCCTCCCAAGAACTCCTCCTCTTCTCCCCCCTCATCACCTCTTCACACAACCGAGTCCAGGACTTCTCCCGGGCATCTGCCTTACTCTGGAACTCCCTACCCGAACACGTCAGACACTCTCCTACCCTGAGTAGCTTCAAGTGTCACCTGAAGACTCACCTATTCCGTCAAGCCTACAACCTGCCATGAGACCCAGGCGAACGCCCCATACCTGACATTCCCCCATCCTACTGTATCCTAACCCGCCCCTCATAGACTGTGAGCCCTCGTGGACAGGGTCCCTGCCCCTCCTGTACCTGTACGTCCTGATCGCCTAGATTTAGTGTACTTGTTCTTGTCTCCCTTATCCTCATGTAAAGCGCCATGGAACCTAATGGCGCTATATAAATAAATAATAATAATGGGAATAATAGACTCTGAAGAGGGTTGGAGAGCAACATCCCGGAAGAGAATGGACTAATATGATTGGACGGCCATGACCAGGGTGACAATAGCGCCGTTCTCCTATTGGCCAATTGTTGTACAATAGGTTTGATACACTGGTCTTATGAAAGAGCATTAGGCATTATAGCAAACCACCAAGGAAACCCTCCCAAATGTGGTTTGGGTTAAGAAAATAAATTGTCATCAATGCTGAAATATTGATCATTTAATGAACACAGAATGGTCAGTTTTGTCGCCTGTCATATAATGCCCCCAATCCTAGTTTACATCCTCACCTGTGCTCAGTAAATGATCGGTTAATTAGTGGGTGTGTATAAAAAGGAACCCAGCACCCCAGACCTTCACCTCAACTGCAACTGGAGCTGTGACAACATGCCAAAAATCCACCCTGCGACCAAAGCCTTGATTATCAAGAGGCTGAAGACCAGATCCACTGCAGATGTGGTTGCACCTTTAATGTGTCTCAGCGTCATGTACAAAGAATTAAAAGATTTGAAGAGACTGGAGATGTGTTTGACAAGCCCAGGTCCGGCAGACCCCTCAAGACAACTGCTCAGGAGGAACGTTTGTTGGTTAGAAAATCCAAAGCAAAGCCCCTCTTCCACTGCAGCAGAGCTCCAACAGGCCTGGTCACCTCAAGTCCCTGTGTCACCTTAACAGTTTCTAGGATTCTGTCTCCAAATGGCCTCCAGGGTGGAATCAGTGCCCAGAAGCCAGCACTATGCAAAGGGCAAATAAAAAAACCGTGTGGCATTTGCAAAGTCCCACAGCCTGCTAAGGGGTCAAATTCTGCAGCAGGATGGTGCTCCATCTCATACATCCATCTCTACAACAAAGTTCCTCCAGGCAAAAAAGATCAAGGACTGTCCTGCCCAGTCACCAGATATGAACATCACTGAGTATGTTTGGGGTAGGATGAAAGAGGAAGCTTGGAAGACAAAACCAAAGAATCTAGATGAACTCTGGAAGGCATGTAAGACTGCATTCTTTGCTATTCCTGATGACTTCATTAATAAATTGTATGAATCATTGTTGAACCACATGGATGCAGTCCTTCAAGCTCATGGAAGTCATACAAAATATTAAATATGACTAATAGCACCACAACGTCATTCACCAATGTTATGCAACATAGATTTGTATTTTAAGTTCATTATTTGTTTGAATATCACATGACTTTCTGTGGGTGACAAAACTTTTGTCTTGCCAAAATCTGACCATTCTGTGTTCATTAAATGATCAATATTTCAGCATTGATGACAATTTATTTTCCTATCCTGCCCTGGCTGTTAATGATGGGGTCAGACAGCAGCTCAGATGATGCTTTTTTGTGCCATGTGACTTATTTTCTCACATTTTTCTGTGCTCTTTTGATAAACTGCATTTTATGGCTGTGTGGGTGTGGCCAGCATCCGATAGGGAGCAGTGCACTGTGATGTGACAGCAGACAAGGGGTTAGTTAACAGATCCTGAGCTGTGTGGAGCCAGCAGACGAGGGGTTAACAGACATTGTGACACATGCTAGTTTGACGTGATTCTGAACTCTGATGTTGCTTAGCAACTGTGTGCATGCTGAGCCTAATCTGCAACATTGTTACATGCCCGTATTCACTGAAGACAGATCTGACTGATAATGAACATATAGTGTAGTGAGGACACCTTGTGGAAGGCTTAGGAATGGTTTGCAACCAGAATTGTCTAATGAAGTATATTGGAAAGTTTATTACAATCACTTGCTTTACATTATTATTAAATAAAAATGTAAAAGGCGGATACGCTTTAAGGAGGTTTATACCATACTGTATGCTGATAGGCAGTTGTTAACGAGGGGGGGGGGGGGGGGTGTCTTTTGATTACATTTACACTATGAAGAGGGGTTAGTTTAATAAGTTGTATGCTTCACAAAGATCTCATTGTGAATGGAAATGTTGCTCTGAGGATGGAGGAATACAGATTTTCTGATGGACACACGGCTTTGTGGAGCGCGCTCTTCCATTGAACACGAGTACTACGTTCCTAGATGGCTCATGAGGAGTGACGAGCGCCACACTAATGGCCCCTTTACACGCAGCTACAGGTAACAGGTTTTCCACAGGTAACTTACTGGTTGCAGTGAAATCATGGAGAGATTATTCCATTTGTACACAGCAACAAGATAGAACCTTGTCTCCATGATTTCACTGCAGCCAGTAAGTTACCTGTGGAAAACCTGTTACCTGTAGCTGCGTGTAAAGGGGCCATAAGGGTGAGGTTTAATCCCACTGCAGATCACCATTGCGTCAGTAAGGCTGGAGTCGTCTTTGTAGGGTCTGCAGCAGTCATTTCTTGGCTTGACGTATGACTGCAATCGTTTCCACAATTAGTAGAACCTCCTTCTTCAGAATAGGAATAAACACCGATCTTGTCCAGTCCTTCCACCATTGACCAGATGTCCATATCTGAGGACACGGGCGGGTGATAAAGTTTTATGACTTTGTCTTTCAGTCTGATCTGTGACACGGCAGATGCTGCAAAACTGCCAGATCTGCTGCGAATGGCGAGAAGCGCTGATGTGAAAGTCTTGTAGAGCTGCTCCATGTATTCTTTCCATCTTTTCTAGCTCAGTTTGTTCCCATTGGCAACTCTCACTAGACCAATCTAGGTTAAAGCCTTCATCATATCTGATCTCTAGGTATGCCTTCCTGGTCTTGCCATATCTGTATATATAGGCTGTGGTGGTGGGGTCACTGGAGGCAGGAGCGACCCTATGTGCCCACTATTAAACAAAATGAATATTCACAGCTCGCCACGCCCACCTCTTTGAACTGAAGTCGGCCCTGAGAGGTGGGCAGAATTATGGGTGTGGAGAGCAGTGCATATTCATTACCCTCTATAGAGGGCACACAATCCAAGCCATTGACTTACTGCAGCAGATGGGCAATCACATATACCCGCTATTAGAGAGAGTGAATAGTCACTGCTCCCCACCTCTCTGCATTAAAGCCGGCCGAGAGGTGGGCAGGATTAGGGGTGTGGGGAGCAATGAATATTCATTACCTTTCATTGCTGGCTTACTGCAGCGGATGGGCAATCACATGTATCCAAGATTAATGAGAATGAATATTCACTGCTCTCCACCTCTCTGCATTAAAGCCAGCCGAGAGGTGGGCAGGATTAGGGGTGTGGGGAGCAATGAATATTCATTACCTTTAATTGCAGGCACACATGATCCCATACACTGGCTTACTGCAGCGGATGGGCAATCACATGTATCCAAGATTAATGAGAATGAATATTCACTGCTCTCCACGCCCATAGTCCCAGGTTTGGGAAGCAGCTTTTTCGTGTTTTCACGAGCTGAACACAAAGACTTTTTCTATGGACCCACAAGGCCTTTTTTTCCTCTCAAATATTAACAAATGTGTCTATATCTGTTAGTGATCACTTCTCCATCCCTTTCACAGGTGTGGCAGATCAAGATGCTGATTGGTCATGAATATTGCACAGGTGCGCCTTAGGCGGCTGCTCTAGAATCAGCACCATGGACATATCTGGGGCCACAATACAGGGCCCCAGTGTAATCAGTGCTGGTGTTATGGACAGTGGGCGTCACCTGGTTATACAGCCCCTTTGATGTCCACGTATTCAGACACCGCAGACCAGTAAGGGGTTTAACACGTTCACACCCACGGGCCAGAGAGCGGGGCCTGGCCGTACACTTACATAAGAAGTGGTCTCGCACTCGCGCCATCTTCACCAAGTTCTTCAGGTCGTCGTGGCGGAAGATTTCTCTGCTCCCCGTGTCCTTCCGGGAGTTCTCCACCCGAGCCGTTCTCTTACCTGTGAGAGAGGAGGGGGTTAATAAGGGTCGCATGTAACGAGAGATCAGGTCATGACCTCACGTGGTGACCCTCACCATTCACATTGTCCACGACGATGACCCCTGGGGAGAAACATCTCTGCAGTCTCTCCGCCATCTCCCCCTCCACGGGGCGCAGCAGCGAGATCTCCGGCAGGAGGCGGTAACTGGCCGTAGCCACCGGTGAGAACTTGGCGTGATCCTTCCCTGTGGTAAGAATAGCCGCCACGTGTCAGAGCGATGCGCCGAAAGTCACATACTGGATCCGGGGTCTCCCCGGCGCCCCACTCACCGATGCCTTTCACACAGTGCATCACTACGTGGATCTCCTGTCCGGGCCGCAGCTGGGCGATCAGGATGTCGGGGTGCACGGGGCGCGGCGGGTCCGTCTCCGGGAACAGGTCGGCCTGGTTACCCTGCGGCAGCCACTTCATGTGACTGGTGTACACTGCAGAGGGAGGGGTGTCAGCGGCAGCAGAGCGGAGCGCATAGGATGCCCCCACCTCACTCACCTTTGTGGTCGCGGTAAAGCTCGTTTGGGTCGGAGGAATCCTTGGAGGCGCGAAGGTTCCGGGAGCAGCGGACGCTCAGCTCAAACTGCAGCGTGTCGATGTCTGTGCCCTCAGCGTCTCCTGCGGGGAGAGGAGAGGAGGCTGCAGCCACAGGCATGGGGGGGATAGAGGAGAGGAGGCTGCGTCTACAGACCTGGGGGAGAGGAGAGGAGGCTGCGTCTACAGACCTGGGGGAGAGGAGAGGAGGCTGCGTCTACAGACCTGGGGGAGAGGAGAGGAGGCTGCGTCTACAGACCTGGGGGAGAGGAGAGGAGGCTGCGTCTACAGACCTGGGGGAGAGGAGAGGAGGCTGCGTCTACAGACCTGGGGGAGAGGAGAGGAGGCTGCGTCTACAGACCTGGGGGAGAGGAGAGGAGGCTGCGTCTACAGACCTGGGGGAGAGGAGAGGAGGCTGCGTCTACAGACCTGGGGGAGAGGAGAGGAGGCTGCGTCTACAGACCTGGGGGAGAGGAGAGGAGGCTGCGTCTACAGACCTGGGGGAGAGGAGAGGAGGCTGCGTCTACAGACCTGGGGGAGAGGAGAGGAGGCTGCGTCTACAGACCTGGGGGAGAGGAGAGGAGGCTGCGTCTACAGACATGGGGGAGAGGAGGCTGCGTCTACAGACATGGGGGAGAGGAGGCTGCGTCTACAGACATGGGGGAGAGGAGGCTGCGTCTACAGACATGGGGGAGAGGAGGCTGCGTCTACAGACATGGGGGAGCGGAGGCTGCGTCTACAGACATGGGGGAGCGGAGGCTGCAGCTACAGACATGGGGGAGAGGAGGCTGCGTCTACAGACATGGGGGAGAGGAGGCTGCGTCTACAGACATGGGGGAGAGGAGGCTGCAGCTACAGACATGGGGGAGGGGATAAGCTGCAGCTAGATACTTGGGGGGGTGGGGGGTGGGGGGGGATTATGGCACAGATAAGCAGACACTGCAGAAGGGGGGGGGGATCTCCTGTAACCACATGGGGTACAGGTCTCCATTGGAACATGTGTGCAGAGGGAGGGGGAAGGTTGCTGATACCTGAACTCCGGTACTCGAACAGTCGGGGGTCGGCTCGGATGGGGATGAGCCCCAGGCGGTGCGCGAGGATCTCGTCTTGGATAATGGACGTGTTCTTGTACACATAGACCTTCTCCACAGCCATGGTGGGGACCTGGGGGAGGGGCTGTCAGTCACATGATCACAGAATGGACCCGCCCACATGTCCGCTACAAACCTCCGCCAGCAGGATGCGTCTGAACGCATTCGCCAGAGCAGCATCGATCCCGACCATGTCGAACTCCAGGGCGTCGTCCTCCATCTTCACCACGTCCACTCGGAACCGCTGAAGAAGATAAGCAAAAGTATGTGACCCCCAGAGGAGACCCCGCCCCCACCAAAACAGTCCCTCCCCCTCACACCAAACCCCTCCCCCACCGCTCACCTGCTGAAACTTGCGCAGGTCCCAGCTGTCCTCATATCCGGGGTAATTCCCAGGAAAGTCTGTGCTATGAACCTGCACGGGAGGGAAGAGGTCATGTGACTGCACAAAGCGGAAGGAGGAAAGGGGGACCACAGTGTTGCAAGGGGGGGGGGGTGAGGGAAACACAGTGTAGTGGGGGGGGTGAGGGTCACAGGTATGGGGGGGTGAGGGGATCACAGTGTAGTGGGGGGGGGTGAGGGGATCACAGTGTAGTGGGGGGGGGTGAGGGGATCACAGTGTAGTGGGGGGGTGAGGGGATCACAGTGTAGTGGGGGGGGGTGAGGGGATCACAGTGTAGTGGGGGGGGGGGTGAGGGGATCACAGTGTAGTGGGGGGGGCTGAGGGGATCACAGTAGTGGGGGGGCTGAGGGGATCACAGTAGTGGGGGGGCTGAGGGGATCACAGTGTAGTGGGGGGCTAGGGATCACATGTAAGGGGAGTGAGGGATCACAGTGTAGTGGGGGGCTGAGGGGATCACAGTGTAATGGGGGGAGTGAGGGGATCACAGTGTAGTGGGGGGGTGAGGGGATCACAGTGTAGTGGGGGGAGTGAGGGGATCACAGTGTAGTGGGGGGGTGAGGGGATCACAGTGTAGTGGGGTGGGGTAGTGTAGGGGGGAGGGGATCACAGTGTAGTGGGGGGGTGAGGGGATCACAGTGTAGTGGGGGGGTGAGGGGATCACAGTGTAGTGGGGGGGTGGTGAGGGGATCACAGTGTAGTGGGGGGGTGAGGGGATCACAGTGTAGTGGGGGGGTGTGAGGGGATCACAGTGTAGTGGGGGGGGTGAGGGGATCACAGTGTAGTGGGGGGGTGAGGGAAGAGTAGTGGGGGGGGGATCCAGTGTAGTGGGGGTAGGGAACAGTGTAGTGGGGGGAGGTCCAGGTATGGGGGTGAGGATCACAGGTGTGGGGGTGAGGATACTGTGTGGGGGGGGTGGGGGATACAGTGTAGTGGGGGTGAGGCAGTGTATGGGGGGAGGGACCAGTAGTGGGGTGAGGTCACAGGTGGGGGTGGGATACATGTATGGGGGGAGACGTGTAGGGGGGGTAGGGATCACAGTGTAGTGGGGGTGAGGATCACAGTGTATGGGGGGGGGTCACATGTAGTGGGGTGAGGGGATCACAGTGTAGTGGGGGTGAGGATCACAGTGTAGTGGGGGTGAGGATCACGTGTATGGGGGGGTGGGATCACGTGTAGTGGGGGTAGGATCACAGGTAGTGGGGGGGGGGATCACAGTGTAGTGGGGGGTGGGGATCAATGTGTGGGGGGGGGGGGATCACGTGTAGTGGGGGAGGTCACAGTGTAGTGGGGTGAGGGATCACAGGAGTGGGGGGGGGGGGATCACGGTGTGGGGGGGGGGGATCACAGTGTAGTGGGGGGGGAGGATCACGGTAGTGGGGTGAGGATCACGTGTAGTGGGGGGGTGAGGGATCACAGTGTAGTGGGGGGTGAGGGATCACAGTGTAGTGGGGGTGAGGGGATACAGTGTAGTGGGGGGTGAGGATCACAGTGTAGTGGGGGGGTGAGGGATCACAGTTAGTGGGGGGGTGAGGGGATCACAGTGTAGTGGGGGGGTGAGGGGATCAAGTGTAGTGGGGGTGAGGGATCACAGTGTAGGGGGGTGAGGGGATCACAGTGTAGTGGGGGGGGTGAGGGGATCAAGTGTAGTGGGGGGTGAGGGGATCACAGTGTAGTGGGGGGTGAGGGGATCACAGTGTAGTGGGGGGGTGAGGGGATCACAGTGTAGTGGGGGGTGAGGGGATCACAGTGTAGTGGGGGGTGAGGGATAGTGTAGGGGGGGTGAGGGATCACAGTGTAGTGGGGGTGAGGGATCACATGTATGGGGGGGAGGATCACAGTGTAGTGGTAGGGGATCACAGTGTAGTGGGGGTGAGGGATCACAGTGTAGTGGGGGTGGGGATAGTGTGTGGGGGGGTGGGGGATCACAGTGTAGTGGGGGGGGTGAGGGATCACAGTGTAGTGGGGGGGTGAGGGGATCACAGTGTAGTGGGGGGGGGGAGGGGATCACAGGTAGTGGGGGGGGAGGGGATAGTGAGTGGGGGTGGTGAGGGGAACGTGTAGTGGGGGGTGGGGGTAGTGAGTGGGGGGTGAGGTAGTGTGGGGGGGTGGGGGATCACAGTGGGGGGGGGTGAGGGGATCGGTGTGGGGGGGGGTGGGGGTCCGGTGTGGGGGTGGGAGGTAGTGGGGGGGTGGGGACACAGTGAGGGGGGGGGTGGGGACACGTGTGGGGGGGTGAGGGTACGTGTGTGGGGGGGAGGGGAAGTGTGGGGGGGGTGAGGGGATCCAGTGTAGTGGGGGGGTGAGGGGTCACGTGTAGTGGGGGGGTGAGGGGTAGTGTGGGGGGTGAGGGGTAGTGTAGGGGGGGGTGGGGGATCACGTGAGGTGGGGGGTGGGGGATCAGGTGTGGGGGGGGGGTGAGGGGTACAGTGTAGTGGGGGGGTGGGGATCACGTGTAGTGGGGGGGGTGAGGGATCACAGTGTAGTGGGGGGGGGGGGGTGAGGGGGGGGGATCACAGTGTGTGGGGGGGTGAGGGGTCACAGGTAGTGGGGGGGTGAGGGGATCAAGTGTAGTGGGGGGGGTGAGGGATAGTGAGGGGGGGTGGGGGATAGGGGGGGTGAGGGGATCACAGTGTGTGGGGGGGTGAGGGGATACAGTGAGTGGGGGGTGGGGGTCACAGTGTGTGGGGGTGGGGGGTGAGTGGGGGTGGGGGGGGGGGTGAGGGGGTGTGGGGGGGGATACGTGTGTGGGGGGGTGGGGATCCGGTAGTGGGGGGGGGGGGAAGTGTGGGGGGGTGGGGGTCGTGTGTGGGGGGGGGGTGGGGGGGGGGGGGGGTTGGGGGGGGGGGGTGTGAGTGGGGGGGAGGGTGGGTGGGGGGTGAGGGGTCAGTGTAGTGGGGGGGTGAGGGGATACGTGTAGTGGGGGGGTGGGGGTAGGGTGGGGGGGGGTGGGAAGTGAGTGGGGGGGGGGGTGAGGGGGTGGGGAAGTGGGGGGTGGGGGATCACGTGGGTGGGGGGGGGGGGGGATACGTGTAGTGGGGGGGTGGGGGAGGAGGGGGGGGGGGGGTGGGGGGTGAGGGTAGGTGGGGGGGGGGTGAGGGGATCCAGGTGATGGGGGGGGGGTGTGGGGGGGGTGTAGTGGGGGGGGGGTGGGGGTGGGGTCGGTGGGGGGGGGGGGGATCACAGTGTAGGGGGGGGGGTGGGGTCAGTGGTGGGGGGGGGGGGGGTGAGGGACACAGTGTAGTGGGGGGGGGTGAGGGGTCGTGTAGTGGTGGGGTGAGGGGTGTGTGGGGGGGGTGGGGGGGTCACAGGTGGGGGGGGTGAGGGGTAAGTGTAGTGGGGGGGGGTGAGGGGTAAGGTAGGGGGGGGGGGGGGGT
>JARQOC010003091.1:0-19229 GCA_033576535.1 Allobates femoralis | reverse complement strand
TTATATGTACACGGATCAGTTGTCCTGGTCTCTTGGCAGAGAAACAGCCCCAAAGCATGATGTTGCCACCCCCATGCTTCACAGTAGGTATGGTGTTCTTTGGATGCAACTTAGCAGTCTTTCTCCTCCAAACAAGACGAGTTGTGTTTCTACCAAACGTTCTACTTTCATCTGACCATATGACATTCTCTCAACACTCTTCTGGATCATCCAAATGCTCTCTAGCAAACTGCAGACATGTAATGGCTTAAGCAGGGGGACATGTCTGGCGCTGCAGGATCTGAGTCCCTGGCGGCGTAGTGTGTTACTGATGGTAGCCTGTGTTACATTGGACTCATTGGAGATGCAACACTTCATCTTTTCAGTAATTATGGGGGAGGGGGGGGGTTATACAAATTGACCAATACAATGTTTTTTGTAGAAAGATTTTTGATGTTTGCACCTTTTGCTTCAAAATATTATTCAACATTTCTTTGATCTGTTTTCATTTTTAACTTTTCTAATTTCACTGAAACTAGAAAGTTCCTGGATGTCTGAGCTCCAGATTTCTGTGTCTCAGGCTCTATACAGCATCATCACCCCAGGATTTCTTTCTCTTCATAGTATTTTGTATCATTTTACATCATCTCTTCTTCTTTCCATTCAGGTTCTTAATAAATGCAATCTTTTATTGAAATCTGCTGCAAAATACAACTGGATCAACATGGACAGGGACAAGATAGCGGAGAGGATCTTACCCCTCACCCTAGAGATCCTTTTCCCTTTCGTTACTGGAGAGGTGAGAGATGTCACATCACATCATTCTTATCTATGGACAGAAGAACAGAGGACAGGAGAGGTGAGGACTCTGGAAATGTCTGGAGACTGGAGATTTATTAATGTGTCTCCTCTCCATAACCAGGATTACACAGTGGTGAAGAAGAGCTGGAGTGATCTGTGCTGTCAGGACCTGTACAGTGTGAGGGAAGAGCCCTGAGCCCAATCACGGGGCCTCCACCTCACCCCCTGATACATGAGGACATCAATGACAGAAGATCCTAGAACTCACCTACAAGATGATGGAGCTGCTGACTGGAGAGGTGACACTGCTGGGAATGCTGCTGCTGCTGCTGGGACATTATACAGTAACGCTATGAAGGGATGGGGTAATGATGACCTCGCTATCATTGTATGTGTCAGGTTCCTATAAGATGTCAGGACGTCGCCGTCTATTTCTCCATGGAGGAGTGGGAGTATTTAGAAGGACACAGAGATCTGTACAAGGACATGGTCATGATGGAGGATCCCTCACATCACCAGGTAATAGACAGGACTAAATCCACACGGCCTATAATGATCTGTATGTAAAGAATGAATTCAGTCCTGTATGTGTCTCCTCCAGGTCTATACAGTAAGAGGACAACACCAGAGAGATGTCCCCGTCCTCTTCTCCCACAGGACTGTAAAGAAGAAGATCCCGATGTTCCTCCGGATCATCAGGTAGATGGAGAGAAGGTGTGATGAGATCTCCCTATGATGTGTAGATGGCTGTGAAGATCTTGTTTCAGTCTTGTTTTCTCCTCCAGTATTAGATGTTTTATACTTGTGTAATGAGAACGGTGGAGATGGCAGATTACAGCTGATCATAGATGGGACTTCTCCATCTGTCTGTGACTGGTATAATATTTACCAGTGATCACAAAACAATAAGTTTTCAAGTATCCTTTAATAAGATGTGTAGTAGAGGGGCTACAAGGACACTAAACTTCAAGAAGGCAAATTTCCAACGGTTGAGAGATGATCTTAGTGCAATAAACTGGGTTTGATGTCCTGAGACATAAAAGTATACAAAGCAAATGGGAGACATTTATTAGCATCCTGAATAGGACCTGTGCACAATATATACCCTATGGAATAAATATGCTAGAAATAGGAGGAAACGACTATGACTAGATAGAGCTGAAAGCATTTAGGGAATTAAAGCAAGTATGTTGTGATGAGGCATTAAATAAATACAGAAAATTAAATAACATCTGTAAAAAGCAAATGAAGGTAGCAAAGATTGAGACAGAGAGACTCATTGCCAGAGAAAGTAAAAAAAAATCCTAAAATATAAAACTACATAAATAGTAAGAAACTAAAAAATGATTGTGTTGGCCCCTTTAAAAATAATCTGGGTGAAATGGTGGATGAGGATAAGGAAAAAGCCAATATTCTAAATGACTTTTTTGCAACAGTATTTACACAAGAAAACACCATGACAGACAAAATGGTCAGTGATAGCATAAACTCTCCATTAAATGTCACCTGTTTAACCCAGCAGGAAGTACGGCATCGTCTAAAAATCACTAAAGTTGACAAATCCCCGGCCCGGATGGGATACACCCCAGAGTACTGCAGGAATTAAGTACCGTCATAGATAAACCATTATTTTTAATCCTTAAAGATTCCATAATTACAGGGTCTGTACCACAGGACTAGTGTATAGCACATGTGGTGCCAATATTCAAAAAGGGGACAAAAACAGAACTTGGAAATTATAGGCCAGTAAGCTTAACCTCTACTGTGGGTAAAATCCTGGAGGGTTTTCTAAGAGATGCTATACTGGAGTATCTAAAGAAAAATAACCTCATGACCCAATATCAACATGGGTTTACAAGGGACTGTTCCTGTCAAACGAATCGGATCAGCTTCTAAGTTCTGGACTGGACTAAAAAAAAGGAGTGGACGTGGTGCATATGGACTTTTCCAAAGCTTTTGATACGGTGCCACATAAAAAGTTAATACATAAAATGAGAGCAATGGGGATAGGGGAAAATATGTGTAAGTGGGTTAATAGCTGACTCAGGGATAGGAAACAAAGGGTGGTTATTAATGGATCACACTCAGAATGGGTCACTGTTAACAGTGGGGTACCACAGGGGTCAGTATTGGGCCCGCTTCTTTTTAATATATTTATTAATGACCTTGTAGGAGGCATACAGAGTAGAATCTCAATATTTGCAGATGACACTAAACTCTGCAGGGTAATCAATACAGAGAAGGACAATTTTGTATTACAGGAGGATTTATGTAAACTAGAAGCTTGGGCTCATAAATAACAAATGAGTTTTAATGGGGATAAATTTAAGGTCATGCACTTGGGCAGAGGAAATAAAAGGTATAATTATGTGCTTAATTGTAAAACACTGGGCAAAACTACCACTGAAAAAGACCTGGGTGTATGGGTAGATGACTAACTCACATTTAGTGGCCAGTGTCAGGCAGCTGCTGCAAAGGCAAATAAAATAATGGGATGCATTAAAAGAGGCATAGATGCTCATGAGGAGAACATAATTTTACCTCTATACAAGTCACTAGTGCAACCCCTCTTAGAATACTGTGTACAATTCTGGTCTCCGGTGTATAAGAAAGGCATAGCTGAACTAGAGCGGGTCCAGAGAAGAGCGACCAAGGTTATTAGAGGACTGAGGGGTCTGCAATACCAAGACAGGTTATTAGAGGACGGGACAGAGGGGTCTGCAATACCAAGACAGGTTATTAGAGGACTGAGGGGTCTGCAATACCAAGGCAGGTTATTAGTGGACTGAGGGGTCTGCAATACCAAGACAGGTTATTAGTGGACTGAGGGGTCTGCAATACCAAGACAGGTTATTAGAGGACTGGCGGGTCTGCAATACCAAGACAGGTTATTAAACTTGGGGTTATTTAGTTTGGAAAAACGAAGGCTTAGGGGTGATCTTATAATAATGTATAAATATATGAGGGGTCAGTACAGAGACCTTTTATAATGAACTCTTTACTCTAGGCCTGAGATGGGGACAAGGGGGCGTCCTCTACAGAGACGGGACAAGGGGGCGTCCTCTACAGAGACGGGGACAAGGGGGCGTCCTCTACAGAGACGGGGACAAGGGGGCGTCATGTACAGAGACTGGGACAAGGGGACGTCCTCTACGTCTGGAGGAAAGAAGGTTTAATCAGAATCACAGACGTGGATTCTTTACTGTAAGAGCAGTGACACTATGGAGCTCTCTGCCACATGATGGTGTAATGAGGGAGTCACTACTAACATCTAAGAAGGGCCTGGATGCCTTTCTTGAAAACTATAATATTACCAGTTATATATACTAGATTCTTTGATCAGGCGTTGATCCAGGGATCTAGTCTGATTGCCGTATCTGGAGTCAGGAAGGAATTTTTTCCCCAATGTGGAGCTCAGTGTTGCCACATGGGTTTTTTTGCCTTCCTCTGGATCAACATGTTAGGCTACGGGTTGAACTAGATGGACTTAAGGTCTTCCTTTAACCTTAAATACTATGTTACTATGTATGTTACTATGTTACTATTTGTTTCAGGGTGAAGATCTGACCCATATTAATACTACAGAAACATATGTGAGGGGTGATGAGTGGAGGACAGAGGAGATCCCTACAGATCACCGCCCAGGTGAGTAGTAACCACTGAATGCAGAGAAGTCACAGATTCCTCTCAGTGACCGGCTGTGGCTGCTTTATCAGTGGTGTAGCCTGTAGCCAGGTGACCGAATTGTCACAACCTGGGTATCTTCCTTATGTAGTCTCTGATATTTCAACCAAATTCAAGAATCCTAGGCTGAACTCCTGCAGAATGTAATCTAGTTCTGGTGGTCCTCTAGTCGGGGCTAAAGTCCCTAGACTGAGGCCACAAAGCTTATGACTCATGGTGACTGAAACAAGACCTTATTTCCCAAGCCTACACCTCAGGGTATATTGTATTCTTCCAGGATTGGTGGAATAAGGCTGGGCTCATATTGGTTGGCGGTTGGCATTTCAATGCAATATCTGCATAATTCCTCTGAGTGATATAGACAGAGTGGGTGAAGGGGTGAGGTCATTTACATTAACTTAGCAATGCACAAACTTAGGACAATAAAGGCTCCGAATCATCTGGCAAGAAATAATGTCTTAGCAAACATGAGATAACAACAAAAGACCTATACGACTGGCCAAATTAAGAACATTGACCCGACATGAATTGAGAAAAGCTGTGTCTTCACAGGGTGTGCTCACTTTTGGGATATACTATACATATATGCTATATGTAGTTTGGGCGCACTATAAAAGGCTCAGAAGTGATGGAGAGATATGAATTAGGGGGGAGGTGATTTTCCTGGATTGTTTTTCAAGACATTTTGTGACACTAATAGTGTGGAAACCTTCTAATTTTACACTGACAGATGATGGACCTGAGTGGGGGCTTGTTATTTTACAAGTAGACATTTTTATTATCATTTTCACCTACATATGTTTTGTTGGCTTTTTATGCTAATATTTGGGAGGCAGAATAAACAGTTGAGCACCGCACTCTACTGGGTGATGCTATGAGCTCTTCTATTACACTGAACTGTCATTGTCTTTGTGAATAATTCAATCTTAATACATTACTTGCCATTTCTATGGACATTTTAAGTAAAAATGTTAACAAAATATAAATTTCATGTATATTTTATTAAAAATAATAATTGTAATTATCCTTGTCAGATGACTGTACAGGAAGATCAAAGGGACAACTGACATCTGCAATGTATAAATCAGATGAACCTGAAACCACATCATCCCTTCACAGCAAAGATCTATCATCTGATCCTGTGAAACAGGTCCTCTCTTCTGATTCATCACAGACTACTAAGAAGAAGAAACCTCACAAAAGAGGCAGCAGAAAACAAACTGCTCTTACAGGAAAGAAGCCATTTTCACTTTCAGAATATGGAAATAGTTTTCCTCTTCAAACAAATTTTGTTGAACATCAAAAAATTCACACAGAGAAAAAGAGATTTTCTTGTACCAAGTGTGGGAAATGTTTTAACCGGAAATCAGATTTTGTAAGACATCAGAGAACTCACACAGGGGAGAAGCCTTTTTCATGTTCAGAATGTGGGGAATTTTTTACACATACATCTAGTCTGGCTACACACCAGAGAAGCCACACAGGGGAGAAACCGTTTTCATGTTCAGAATGTGGAAAATGTTTTAGACATAAATCAAATCTTGTTACACACAGGAGATTTCACACAGGGGAGAAGCCTTTTCCATGTTTAGAATGTAGCAAATGTTTTACATGTAAATCAGATCTTATTAGACATCAGAGAACTCACACAGGGGAGAAGCCATTTTTATGTTCAGAATGTGGGAAATGTTTTGTACGGAAATCACATCTTGTTAGACATCAGAAAACTCACACAGGGAGAAGAATTTTTCATGTTCAGAATGTGGGAAATGTTTTACACATAGATCAAGTCTGGTTACACACCAGAGAAGTCACACAGGGGAGAAGCCGTTTTCATGTTCAGAATGTGGGAAATGTTTTACACATAAATCAAGTCTGGTTACACACCAGAGAAGTCACACAGGAAAGAAGCCGTTTTCATGTTCAGAATGTGGGAAATGTTTTACACATAAATCAAGTCTGGTTACACACCAGAGAAGTCACACAGGGGAGAAGCCTTTTTCATGTTCAGAATGTGGGAAATGTTTTTTACGGAAATCACATCTTGTTAGTCACCAAAGAACTCACACAGGGTAAGTCATTATAATAACCGAAATGTGAAAAAACAATTACTGGAAATTCATGATTTGTTTATCACTAAATATAACACACTGGGAGAACGTTTGTTGACAAATTGAACAAAAAACATAGACAGTCGTATAAATGAATGAGAAAGGGAAATTATTTTAGAACTTACCATTGTTTGGGGACCTGTTTGTTCTGGAACTCAATATATGACAATATCCAAAGATTCATTGTGCTCATATCCTGTTTTCTGTATTCTACTGCATATCTAGTATATATGTATCCCTTTATGTAGGTCACTTGCCTTTAAGGGAAATAAGTAGTGTTTTATGTAAAGTGTTGCTTACTGCAAGCCTAGAGACTGTGTATTTGAGAAACGGTGAAGGCCATATAGTCTGGGAATGAAGGCAATGTCTAGCATGCTTTGGTAAGAAGGGAAGATGTTGCAAAACATCAGATAATGAAGGAGTGCGATAGCATCAACTGATGAAAAGTACAGGGATACACATGTATTTAGAATGGATCTGCATAATCTAATCAGCTCTTAGCCATTAGTAACCTATGATTAGCTATGTTTAATATTCTGTAACAAATTAATGAATGATCCTATCCTGGGCCTACCCCCAGGATTCCCTTTATAAGTTTACATGCTTCCACTATAAACTCAGAATTTCTAAGCATCTTCACCTCATGTCAGGTGTCTGTTATTCTCACTGAATGCGGGCATTAACAACATCGAAGATTTGGCTGCAGACAGACTAAGCTTGATCCTCCTGATTGAGGAGACCACCACACTATAAGATGCCCTTTTACCAAGATAGAAATCTTGGTTATAAGTAAGAGCCTCTTGTTGTCTGGATGCATCTTCCTATGATGGAGGAGAACACTGAGACATTGTCCTTCCCGATCACTGAGAGAACTTCTCTCTGTCCTCCTGCCCCACACTGATCTATGTGATCGATGCAGAGGAAGAAAGGAAGCTACTGGGACCTGCACAGAGGCTGCAAGTTGTGGAGACACGGGGGTCAGTGGGTGCTCTCGTCCGCTTGCCCAGCCGCCTTTACAAAGACATGGACCAGGGCTCATCCCCAAACTGAACCCCCGAGCTCCTAAATTGTAGGCGGAACACTACTCAAACAACACAGGGTGAGGGAACAATGGTAAGACTTTATTGGATCCCCAACAGTCAAAGGCATATAACACATAATCAGCAAAACACAAACTCTAACAGTCAACAGAGTCTCACCCTTCCGCTGGCTCACCAGGGATTAGAATATGGCACAGCAAAGTCTAAGCCAGCTGACTGGATCGTCCCAACCTGGGTTGCTTCCTTATGCAGTCTTTGTTATCCCAGCCGAATCCGCTTATTCGATGCTGAAGTCCTTGTGGTTTTATAATCCAGGTTCTGATCCCCTCGGTCGGCACAGAAATCCCTAGACCTGGGGTTATGGCCGGCCAATCGGATCCGAAGATCCTAGATTAGCTGCCTGTGTCCAATCTGCTGGTCAAAGGGAACAGTCCTCCTTATATACCCTCAGCCCTCATTGTAGGATATTGGGGACTTCAGGATTGGTGGAATAAGACTGTATTCTTATTGGCTCGCTTTCAAGTCTCTTGGATAATGTTCATTTAAATGATGATTGACAAAGAGGGGTCAAGGAGGGTTTAGCATAGACACTTAGACATTTAGTATAAAGCCCCCGTCACACATAACGAAATCGTTAGCGAGATCGTTGTAACCTGTGACGTCACAACGATTTCTCCAGCGATGTCGTTATGTGTGACACTTAGCAGCGATCAGGTCCCTGCTGTGAGGTCGCTGATCGTTACAAAGTGCTCAGGACCATTTTTTGATAGTTGATCTGTCGCTGGTCAGCACGCATCGCTGTGTGTGACGGCGAGAGACCAGCGATCAGTGACCTCACAGGCTGGTAACCATGGTAAACCATGGCGCTGCTTAGATACCCGGTGTTTGTCATAGTTACCAGCTTCCTCCCTGCTTACAGGCTGAGCTAAGCCGGGAGGACGCTGGTAACATCGCCTCCAGTGATGTGGAGGTGGCTCCCTGGTCCCTGGGGAGATCTGCCTGTTTGACCAGATAGCGATGCTCCAGCGATCCCGGCCGGTGGTTATCGCTGTTGGGATCACTGGAGCGTCGTTGTGTGTGACGGGACCTTAACAGTCTGACCACAAACAATGGTGGCTGAAGTAGTTTACATAGAATCAGCAATACAAATAGTAATACCATGGACTATTAGCATAATTAAGATCTCTGGCCTTCTATGACAAACAAGTTAGATAATTACTTTACCAACTGTAAATACTAGCAGACTCCTAGAAATCTTGTGTAACCCATGAGGGGCAGATTACAAGTTTACAAACCAAAATGAAATATTGTCTGGATAAATCAGAAATCCTCCTACATTATATAGTAAAGGGGTCCATTTGGTCACACACGTCCTGAGTGAGCAGCTGAAGGACCTTCCACCCAACTATTTCCAGGACCTTTCAGGCCATGTAGAATTTGTTCTTTGGTAATACTGTGTAAGGGGCAAAATGGAAAGAAAAATACAATCTAAAAATGTTATTTTATTTTTTTATAATGTTTTTAAAGGGAAGGTGCCGCATTTTTCTTTTTGTATTAAAATCTTTTTTATATAAACAATTATTATTAATACAATTTTTTTTTAACTTTAATACTTTATTTTTTATTAATTATTTTTGCAGCCACTGGGGGCTGCCATCTTGCTTTGCAGGTGTGTAAGAGTCTGTGAGCGACACTTTCACTTCTGCAAATATGGCAGCCCTGGGCATAGGGAAGAGCGGTCGGCCGCCGACCCTATACCTAACATTGGGCTGCCGTCCTTCTGTGTTCTGGGCACGCCCCTGGGCCGCCCTGAACACAACAAAGGGATACCGGAGCCATCTTTGTGGAGCACACAGTGTCTGCTGTGAGCTCCACACTTTCCTCCCATACCGATCGCCTCAGCGTGAGCCAATGAGTATAGGAAGAGAAAGAGGATGGGATGTGGCGGGGAGAGAGGAGTGCGGGCATCGGAGGTCCGGGGTGAGGTAAGTATTGGTGGGGAACGCTGATTACTGATGCTATCACCGCTCCCCTCCAGCCTGCAGTGATCATCATACACTGTGCTCTGAACATGGGAGGAGGGGAAATGGCACACAGGGGGCAGAGAGCATATAGGGTGAGACACGGGACAGAGACCATGGGGTGAGACACAGGGGGCAGAGACCATGGGGTGAGACACAGGGGACAGAGACCATGGGGTCAGACACAGGGCGCCGAGACCATGGGGTGAGACACAGGGGGCAGAGACCATGGGGTGAGACACAGGGGGCAGAGACCATGGGGTGAGAGACACAGGGGGCAGAGACCATGGGGTGAGACACAGGGGGCAGAGACAATGGGGTGAGAGACACAGGGGACAGAGACCATGGGGTCAGACACAGGGGGCCGAGACCATGGGGTGAGACACAGGGGGCAGAGACCATGGGGTGAGACACAGGGGGCAGAGACCATGGGGTGAGAGACACAGGGGGCAGAGACCATGGGGTGAGAGACACAGGGGGCAGAGACCATGGGGTGAGAGACACAGGGGGCAGAGACCATGGGGTGAGAGACACAGGGGGCAGAGACCATGGGGTGAGAGACACAGGGGGCAGAGAGCATGGGGTCAGACACAGGGGGCCGAGACCATGGGGTGAGAGACACAGGGGGCAGAGACCATGGGGTGAGAGACACAGAAGGCAGAGACCATGGGGTGAGACACGGGCAGAGACCATGGGGTGAGAGACACAGGGGGCCGAGACCATGGGGTGAGAGACAGGGGGCAGAGACCATGGGGTGAGAGACACAGGGGGCAGAGACCATGGGGTGAGAGACATGTGGCGCCCTGCCAACACAGATAACGACAGATCTCTCTCATGCACAGCTGCTTTTCCACAGCAGGTACTTACACGAACAACACCTTCCACCCCGGCACAGTATGGGGAGCTCAACTTGCTGCCCTTAGACAAGATCCCCTATATATACTGCTGCTGGGGAGGAGCTAGTCAGAGTGTGTGCAGAGCTCATACACACACGGCTCCGCTCCATACACCTCATACACATTTAGCTTGGCTCCGTACACCTCGTACACACTCGGCTCTGCTCCGTACACCTCGTACACACTCGGCTCCGCTCCGTACACCTCGTACACACTCGGCTCCGCTCTGTTCACCTCGTACATACTCGGCTCTGCTCTGTACACCTCGTACACACTCTGCTCCGCTTTGTACACCTCGTATACACTTGGCTCCGCTCTGTACACCTCGTATACACTCGTCTCCGTACACCACGTACACACTCGGCTCCGCTCCGTACACCTCGTACACACTCGGCTCTGCTCCATACACCTCGTACACACTCGGCTCTGCTCCATACACCTCGTACACACTCGGCTCTGTACACCACGTACACATTCGGCTCCGCTCCGTACACCTCGTACACACTCGGCTCTGTACACCACGTACACATTCGGCTCCGCTCCGTACACCACGTACACGCTCGGCTCTGCTCTGTACACCTCGTACACACTCGGCTCCGCTCCGTACACCTCATACACACGTGGCTCCACTCCATATACCTCATACACACTCGGCTCTGTACACCACGTACACACTCGGCTCCACTCCGTACACCTCGTACACACTCGGCTATGCTCTGTACACCTCGTACACACTTGGCTCTGCTCCGTACACCTCGTACACACTCGACTCTGTACACCACGTACACATTCGGCTCCGCTCCGTACACCTCGTACACACTCGGCTCTGTACACACGTACACACTCGGCTCTGCTCTGTACACCTCGTACACACTCGGCTCCGCTCCGTACACCTCATACACACGTGGCTCCACTCCATATACCTCATACACACTCGGCTCTGTACACCACGTACACACTCGGCTCCACTCCGTACACCTCGTACACACTCGGCTATGCTCTGTACACCTCGTACACACTTGGCTCTGCTCCGTACACCTCGTACACACTCGGCTCCGCTCCGTACACCTCGTAAACACTCGGCTCGGCTCCGTACACCTCGTACACACTCGGCTCTGCTCTGTACACCTCGTACACACTCGGCTCTGCTCCGTACACCTCGTACACACTCGGCTCTGCTCCGTACACCTCGTACACACTCGGCTCCGCTCCGTACACCTCGTATACACTCGGCTCTGCTCCGTACACCTCGTACACACTCGGCTCCGCTCCGTACACCTCGTACACACTCGTCTCCGCTCCGTACACCTCGTACACACTCGGCTCCGCTCCGTACACCTCGTACACACTCGGCTCTGCTTTGTACACACTCGGCTCCGCTCCGTACACCTCGTACACACTCGGCTCTGCTCCGTACACCTCGTATACACTCGGCTCGGCTCCGTACACCTCGTACACACTCGGCTCTGCTCTGTACACCTCGTACACACTCGGCTCTGCTCCGTACACCTCGTACACACTCAGCTCTGCTTTGTACACACTCGGCTCCGCTCCGTACACCTCGTACACACTCGGCTCTGCTCCGTACACCTCGTATACACTCGGCTCGGCTCCGTACACCTCGTACACACTCGGCTCTGCTCTGTACACCTCGTACACACTCGGCTCTGCTCCGTACACCTCGTACACACTCGGCTCTGCTCCGTACACCTCGTACACACTCGGCTCCGCTCCGTACACCTCGTATACACTCGGCTCTGCTCCGTACACCTCGTACACACTCGGCTCCGCTCCGTACACCTCGTACACACTCGTCTCCGCTCCGTACACCTCGTACACACTCGGCTCCGCTCCGTACACACTCGGCTCCGCTCCGTACACCTCGTACACACTCAGCTCCGCTCCGTACACCTCATACACACTCGGCTCTGCTCCGTACACCTCGTACACACTCGGCTCCGCTCCGTACACCTCATACAATGCACTCCTTACACCTTGTACACATTAGGGTCATGTGACCCCTGACTCCTCCCCTCCATGTGACATCATCACAGGTCCTGTAAGCACAGAGCAGCCATATATGTGGTTGTGGCTCTGGTTGAGTGTTCAGTACAAGAGCTCAGCACAGTGCTGGAGAGCCGCCTCCTCCTCCTGCCACAATACACCCTGGACTGAGGAGGCCCCGCCCCTTCCGGTGACGTCATACCTGGAAGGAGCCTGTATTCTCTAGCATCTACCGTGCGGCTCTGCAGGTGGAGGTATGTGGAGTCTCCATTATTTCTAGCACCACAGTCCCAGTGTGTGGAGCTGTCCCGGGAGTTCAGGGCTATGTCCCGGCTTTCTCTCAGTGTCTGCGGTGTCCCTGGAGTTCAGGGCTATGTCCCGGCTTTCTCTCGGTGTCTGCGGTGTCCCTGGAGTTCAGGACTACGTCCCGGCTTTCTCTCAGTGTCTGCGGTGTCCCTGGAGTTCAGGGCTATGTCCCGGCTTTCTCTCGGTGTCTGCGGTGTCCCTGGAGTTCAGGGCTATGTCCCGGCTTTCTCTCAGTGTCTGCGGTGTCCCTGGAGTTCAGGGCTATGTCCCGGCTTTCTCTCAGTGTCTGCGGTGTCCCTGGAGTTCAGGGCTATGTCCCGGCTTTCTCTCAGTGTCTGCGGTGTCCCTGGAGTTCAGGGCTATGTCCCGGCTTTCTCTCAGTGTCTGCGGTGTCCCTGGAGTTCAGGGCTATGTCCCGGCTTTCTCTCAGTGTCTGGGTGTCCCTGGAGTTCAGGGCTATGTCCCGGCTTTCTCTCGTGTCTGCGATGTCCCTGGAGTTCAGGGCTATGTCCCGGCTTTCTCTCGGTGTCTGCGGTGTCCCTGGAGTTCAGGGCTATGTCCCGGCTTTCTCTCAGTGTCTGCGGTGTCCCTGGAGTTCAGGGCTATGTCCCGGCTTTCTCTCGTGTCTGCGGTGTCCCTGGAGTTCAGGACTACGTCCCGGCTTTCTCTCAGTGTCTGCGGTGTCCCTGGAGTTCAGGGCTATGTCCCGGCTTTCTCTCGGTGTCTGCGGTGTCCCTGGAGTTCAGGGCTATGTCCCGGCTTTCTCTCAGTGTCTGCGGTGTCCCTGGAGTTCAGGGCTATGTCCCGGCTTTCTCTCAGTGTCTGCGGTGTCCCTGGAGTTCAGGGCTATGTCCCGGCTTTCTCTCAGTGTCTGCGGTGTCCCTGGAGTTCAGGGCTATGTCCCGGCTTTCTCTCAGTGTCTGCGGTGTCCCTGGAGTTCAGGGCTATGTCCCGGCTTTCTCTCAGTGTCTGTGGTGTCCCTGGAGTTCAGGGCTATGTCCCGGCTTTCTCTCGAGTGTCTGCGATGTCCCTGGAGTTCAGGGCTATGTCCCGGCTTTCTCTCGGTGTCTGCGGTGTCCCTGGAGTTCAGGGCTATGTCCCGGCTTTCTCTCAGTGTTCTGCGGTGTCCCTGGAGTTTAGGGCTATATCCCGGCTTTCTCTCGGTGTCTGTGGTGTCCCTGGAGTTCAGGGCTATGTCCCAGGCTTTCTCTCAGTGTCTGCGGTGTCCCTGGAGTTCAGGGCTATGTCCCGGCTTTCTCTCGGTGTCTGCGGTGTCCCTGGAGTTCAGGGCTATGTCCAGGCTTTCTCTCAGTGTCTGCGGTGTCCCTGGAGTTCAGGGCAATGTCCCGGCTTTCTCTCGGTGTCTGCGGTGTCCCTGGAGTTCAGGGCTATGTCCCGACTTTCTCTCGGTGTCTGCGGTGTCCCTGGAGTTCAGGGCTATGTCCCGGCTTTCTCTCGGTGTCTGCGGTGTCCCTGGAGTTCAGGGCTATGTCCCGGCTTTCTCTCGGTGTCTGCGGTGTCCCTGGAGTTCAGGACTATGTCCCGGCTTTCTCTCGGTGTCTGCGGTGTCCCTGGAGTTCAGGCTATGTCCCGGCTTTCTCTCGGTGTCTGCGGTGTCCCTGGAGTTCAGGGCTATGTCCCGGTTTTCTCTCGGTGTCTGCGGTGTCCCTGGAGTTCAGGGCTATGTCCCGGCTTTCTCTCGGTGTCTGCGGTGTCCCTGGAGTTCAGGGCTATGTCCCGGCTTTCTCTCGGTGTCTGCGGTGTCCCTGGAGTTCAGGGCTATGTCCCGGCTTTCTCTCGTGTCTGCGGTGTCCCTGGAGTTCAGGGCTATGTCCCGGCTTTCTCTCAGTGTCTGCGGTGTCCCTGGAGTTCAGGGCTATGTCCCGGCTTTCTCTCAGTGTCTGCGGTGTCCCTGGAGTTCAGGGCTATGTCCCGGCTTTCTCTCAGTGTCTGCGGTGTCCCTGGAGTTCAGGGCTATGTCCCGGCTTTTCTCTAGTGTCTGCGGTGTCCCTGGAGTTCAGGGCTATGTCCCGGCTTTCTCTCGGTGTCTGCGGTGTCCCTGGAGTTAGGGCTATGTCCCGGCTTTCTCTCGGTGTCTGCGGTGTCCCTGGAGTTTAGGGCTATGTCCCGGCTTTCTCTCGGTGTCTGCCGTGTCCCTGGAGTTTAGGGCTATGTCCCGGCTTTCTCTCGGTGTCTGCGTGTCCCTGGAGTTCAGGGCTATGTCCCGGCTTTCTCTCGGTGTCTGCAGTGTCCCTGGAGTTCAGGGCTATGTCCCGGCTTTCTCTCGGTTCTCAGTGTCCTGCAGTTGTAGTCCCGGCTTCTCTCGGGCTCAGTGTCCCGATTCAGGCTATTCCGCTTTCTCTCGGTGTCTGCAGTGTCCCTGGAGATCAGGGCTATGTCCCGGCTTTCTCTCGGTGTCTGCGGTGTCCCTGGAGTTTAGGGCTATGTCCCGGCTTTCTCTCGGTGTCTGCGGTGTCCCTGGAGTTCAGGGCTATGTCCCGGCTTTCTCTCGGTGTCTGCGGTGTCCCTGGAGTTCAGGGCTATGTCCCGGCTTTCTCTCGGTGTCTGCGGTGTCCCTGGAGTTCAGGGCTACGTCCCGGCTTACTCTCGGTGTCTGTGGTGTCCCGGGAGTTCATGGCTACGTCCCGGCTTTCTCTCGGTGTCTGTGGTGTCCCGGGAGTTCAGGGCTACGTCACGGCTTTCTCTCAGTGTCTGCGGTGTCCCGGGAGTTCAGGGCTACGTCCCGGCTTTCTCTCAGTGTCTGCGATGTCCCTGGAGTTCAGGGCTACGTCCCGGTTTTCTCTCAGTGTCTGCGGTGTCCCTGGAGTTCAGGGCTATGTCCCAGCTTTCTCTCAGTGTCTGCGGTGTCCCTGGAGTTCAGGGCTATGTCCCGGCTTTCTCTCCATGTCTGTGGTGTTTTAGGAGTTCAGGGCTACGTCCCGGCTTTCTCTCAGTGTCTATGGGGTCCCGGAGTTCAGGCCTACATCCCAGCTTTGTCTCGGTGTCTACGGTGTCCCGGGAGTTCAGGGCCATGTCCCGGCTTTCTCTCTGTGTCTCCTGTGTCCCGGGAGTTCAGGGTCTACATCCCGGCTATAAAGGTGTGAAGATCACCATTGGCTTTAATTAGGATGCTTGTGAACATGTCTCCAGTGAAAACAGACACCACCCGTCCTGGAGAAACAGACGTGAGAAGGGGACCTTAAAGATTTTGTCCACTACTTATACATTGATGACAGTGGAGACATGGGGATCAGTGGATGCTCTCGTCCGCTGGCCCGGCCACCTATAGAAAGACTGCATGGACCAGGCCTCATCCCAACTGAATGCCAAAACTTCTTAACCGTGAGCAGAACACTACTCAGACAACACAGGCTGAGAGAACCACACAATGGTAAGACTTTTCTGGATCCCCAACAGTCAAAGCATATAACACATTACCAAGCAAAACACACAATGTAACAGGTAACAGATTCTCATCCTTCCACTGGCTCACCAGAGATTAGAATATTCATGCCTCGGGGCTTTGAGGACCACTTACTTCAATACAGTAGCTCCCCACTTTTGGGGGGCACCCACCAAGAAAAGAATAGAGCCAAGTTTTTGGAAGCTGACCAGGCATAGCAAAGTCGGTAGCCAGGTGACCAGATTGTCCCGATCTGGGTATATTCCTTACATATTCTCTATTTCATCCGAATCCTAGAATCCTACGCTGAAGTCCATATAATAATATAATCCAGGTTCTGATCCCCTAGCTGGCTCTGAAGCGCCTAAACTTGGTCATACATCATTTAATCTAGGTTCTGAACCCCTAGCCGGCTCTGAAGAGCCTCGGCTGGGTCATGCATTATCTCACCCTGCTGACTCAATCAGGCCCCTTTTTATATCCCAAGACTACATTTCAGGGTTTGTTGTGCTCTTCCAGCATTAGTGGAATAAGGCTGTACTCTTATTGGCTGGATTTCAAGCCACATACTGAATTCTCCTTTAAGTGTACAGTGGGGGAAAAAATTATTCAGTCAGCCACCAATTGTGCAAGTTCTCCCACTTATAAAGATGAGGTCAGCGTGTAATTGACATCATAGGTGACCTCAACTATGAGAGACAAAAAGAGAAAACAAATCCTGAAAATCACATTGTCTGATTTGGAAAGACATTTTTTTCAAATTTTGGTGGAAAATACGTATTTGGTCTGTGGTGCCCCTGTGACCAGGGTGGCCACATAGGGAACTGCAGCCAGGCAGGAAGATAGACAGTTTGTGCACCAAACACCCTCACAGCACACACACTCCTGGAGCACAGCACCCAACCCGGAGCCCGGGACTCTAGGCGGGCAAGGGATGGTGGGTTTAGAGAGCAACTGGGTGGAGAATGTAGGTCAGGTGACAGAGAGCATAAATAGAGGAAAAGAGGAGGAAGGAGTTAGTAGGCCAGAGTAGGCTGAGCTGTAAAGACAAGATCAGAAAGACAGCGACACATCCCGGAGGGATTGGGCTTCCTGGAGATGCAGAATCCACAGAGTCACAGAAACCATTGAGAGAAGGCTCGTCCATAGCCGGCATCCCAGGAGAGTGTGAGGACAGGGACCGGACCTGTATCACCGGGTCCGAGGAACATGGCAGCACTGACTAACTACAGGTGGAGTAGTTTTCCCTGATTTGTGCTGGAATCACACGGGTTAGATGGAGCCTGGTAACACCTTGGAAGACAGGGTTACTGCAGGCTAGGCACACACCAGAGTGTCGGCTCTGAGGGGAACTGAAGTTTCACACCGGCTTCCCAGACAAACCGACGGGGAGCTTTAATTCCAAGTTGGAGTTCCCACTACAGAGTGGAAGGCACAGCAGCAACCACGATGACCCGGCTTACTGCCTGTACACACATAGGGGAAGCTGTATACAAGGGGCCAAGCTGCCGCCATGCTACCAGCGGAGAGAACGGAGAGGAAGAGAACAGCCTGAAAGGACATTAGAAGGAGTGAGGGGTCTCAGAGTGACAGCCTGGCTGCAGTGAGTTCAAAGTGTCCGGAGTTAACTGAACTGTGTTGAGAACTGTACTGTGAATTGCTGTGAACTGCGTGAAGAACTTACAAGTAAACCCGGTGAACCCTGCTCCAGTGTCCGTGTCTGATTCCAGGTATACAGAACTGTTACTGTACTTCTTACCCTGCCAGGAGCAGCCCGATCCGTGGCGGGCTCATCCATCCAGCTGCAGCCCATCCATCCCTCCATCCTCCTGACAGAGCTGCGCTGCAGCGCTGGTCTATTTAATGACCACAACCCGTGGGTGGCGTCACGACGAACTGATCCCAGTAAATATCCCTTTACTTGTGAGAACCCGGACATGGTCCGGACCAGGACCTCCGTCTCATCCCCAGTAGTAACCCGGCCGGTGCCGAGTACCCCGTCCCAGTGGGCTCCACAGGTCAATAACAAAAGTTAATCTCAATGCTTTGTTCTATATCCCTTGTTGGAAATGACAGAAGAGTTTAAACATTTTGTGTAAGTCTTCACAAGGTTGGCAGACACTGGTGCTGGTATGTCGGCCCATTCCTTCATGCAGATCTCCTCTAGAGCAGTGATGCTTTGGGGCTGTCGCTGGGCAACAGAGACTTTCAACTCCCTCCAAAGGTTTTCTATTGTGTTGAGATCTGTAGACTGGCTAGGCCACTCCAGGACCTTGAAATGCTTCTTACGAAGCCAATCCTTAATTGCCCTGGTGGGGTGCTTGGGATCATTGTCATGCAGAAAGACTAAACCACGTTTCATCTTCAATGCCCTTGCTGATGGAAGTTTGCACTCAAAACCTCACAATACATGGCCCCATTTATTCTTTCATGTACACGGATCAGTCATCCTGGTCTCTTGGCAGAGAAACAGCCCCAAAGCCTGATGTTGTCACCCCCATGCTTCACAGTAGGTATGGTGTTCTTGGGATGCAACTCAGCAGTCTTTTTCCTCCAAACACGATGAGTTGTGTTTCTACCAAACTTTCTACTTTCATCTGACCATATGACATTCTTCCAATACTCTTCTGGATCATCCAAATTCTCTCTAGCAAACTTCAGACATGTAATGGCTTAAGCAGGGGGACATGTCTGGCACTGCAGGATCTGAGTCCCTGTCGTCGTAGTGTGTTACTGATGGTAGCCTGTGTTACATTGGACTCATTGGAGATGCAACACTTCATCTTTTCAGGAATTATGGGGAGGGGGGAGTTATACAAATTGACCAATACAATGTTTATTTGTAGAAAGATTTTTGATGTTTGTACCTTTTGCTTCAAAATATTATTCAACATTTCTTTGATCTGTTTTCATTTCTAACTTTTCTTATTCCACTGAAACTACAAAGTTCCTGGATGTCTGAGCTCCAGATTTCTGTGTCTCAG
>JARQOC010003090.1:0-19229 GCA_033576535.1 Allobates femoralis | reverse complement strand
GCACCTGCATAGGGCAACACTATGGGAGACCCACTCCCTAATAATGGGAACATACAATATTTAATGAGGCCCTCCTCCACGTCTCTTAAAAGGGGCATTGGAATGCCTCCCAATTTAAAAAAAAAAATCTTTAATGTAATAAAAAAAATAATACACCAACACTGTCTCACAAGTGAGTATGAGCCCTTAACATTTTCCTCAGGAAAATCCATTTTGGTTTCATTTTTGGACGTTTTATTGTGAGTCCGCAAAAGTGGTGTAATACTCAGACAACATTGTTCACAGCAGTGACCTGGGAGCCAGAAATGCTTAAAGGGGTCTTCCCCATGCTGTTCCCATGTCATTTGGGCACTGTTCTTATATATTTGTGACTTTTTTAGGGTTTATCCAGGCTGTCGGGGGTGCCGTCGGAAAAATGCTCGGGTTTCCCATAGATTAACACTGGGCTCGAGCACCCGAGCATCTTGATATGCTCGACCCGAGCAACCAGTACCCAAGCATTTTACTGCTAGCTCATCACTAATCATTATCCATTTGTAGAAGCCATCATATTTTCAACTTAAGCTTTTTTTACAGAAGGTGTTATGTTTGCATCAATATTTTGTTGAAATTTCATTGAATCCAAGTGCCGGATCGTGGCAAAAACCGCATTCGTTGCACTTGCTGCAAGTCCCTTAGAGAATGAATGGGGCTTGCCGCAAGTGTGCCACAAGTGAAGCCGTTACGCGGCAGATGCGGTAAATCTAAGGGATCTGTCACAAATCAGCAAAAATGCTGATGTGAAAGGGGCATTAACTGTTCACAATTACAGTAATTTTTACCAGGGGTGACTCATTTTTGCATGCCATTGTACATAAAGGACATGGCACGATAGACAAAATCAGGATTTGCATATGTTTATAGCCAATGTCTCATTAGAATCACAAAAGTCCTTTGTCACAATTTTTATTTAATCATGACATGTATAGAAGGATATGGATATACAGGAATCATTCTCCACACAATACCTCTGGACTATTGGACTCAGGACAATCTGAGTTAGAGAGAGTCATTAAACCTGTATAATTTCACAACGAACACCAATTTCTTCAAGCAACATATTTGCATATATACCAAATAACTTTAATTTCAGACTGCTGTCTGGATTCTCCATTCTTTTGGCTGTCTCAGGGGACATAGAAATAGCAGGTACTAAGTATAAGGCTTTGCTTGCTAGGGCTCGGTAGTGAGACAAAGGTCTCCTAATAAAGTATAAGTAATAAAGAAAGTTTCTCTGCTCACCATGAGATCAGCTGCAGCTCCATGAATAGATTTAGAGCACTGCCTTCACGTTGGCTGGGTAATATAATAGTCCAAAAAAGAGACAACGTAGCCAATATCTGTATTACAATCGAAAATTCTTCCTTTATTTGAATCCGTTAAAAATGTCAAGACATGGGAAAGAGATGATCAGTTGACTCGTTTCAACTTGTAATAAGTCTTAATCGTAACTGATTTAAAATTGCATGTGGACACATTAAATCCCTCCCATCCGTGACATCAGATCAATCAATGGTTAATGAAGAACATTCGTGTACAGAACAGAAAAACATATGGAGAAATATTGTATATAAGGGCAAGCACAAAAACCTAGAAAGAGATACATGATTAAATCATAAGTAAATAAAGGCGTCTAAAAAAAAACCAAATTAGATGAGCACATTGCTGACATTAAAAAGAAAAAAATCAGCAATACGTCTGGAGCAGCTAAAGATTTTTCTGAAATCCATAATGGCAGCTTGGACTTATTTAGATTCTATCTCATAATTATAAATAATAAACCAAAGAGAGGAGGTGAATGGATAAAGATCTGTTTAAAAAATGAGGCATTGTGGATCATGAAGCTAATGGTCTTAATTATCGTAATGACCTGATGTTCATATATGAATTAATTTATTGATATTCATATATGTATATCCACTTACATAATTGTCTTATGCTGTCTGTTGCTCACTTCCGTCAGGATGAGGCCGAATTCCACATCCACCACGCTGACCGAAAGTACGAATGACACCATATTGGAACACCCAAGTGATGGGTCTCCCAAAATGGCAATCGCCGCACTTCCGGCTGACACACCTGACACCCCGCTGCACCCATCTCCGCAGCTCGATCATCCCCTCCCGGTCCCCACACCCACAGCCACCCCACAAACCTGTCGCTGTAGTCCGATGTATGCATCCCCCTGCTTACCCACTCTAAACTGTCCACCCAGTCTCCCCTTACATGCCTGATCACCCCCACCAGGTCCCCGCACCACCACAAACCCGTCGCCACCCCCACCACAGACTCAACAGAATTAGAAGCTCTAGGACCTGTAGTGATGTCACAAATGATGGGTGGAGTCACAGATCACATGACTGTGACATCACCAAAGGTTCTTTAGCAGACATGGAGTGGGGGAGCACAAAGAGCAGGTACAGACAGCGGCTCCCCTGCTCTCCCCCAGTATCCCCTGCTCACCCCTGTTCTGCCCCTCTCTCCCTCGTTCTGATCCTCTCTCCCCTGCTCTGCTCCACTCTCCCCCACTCTGCTCTGCTGCCCCCAGCTCTGCTCCGCTTTCCCCCGCTCTGCCCCTCTCTTCCCCGCTTTCGCCCAGTCTCCCTACTCTGCTCCGCTCTGCCTGCTCTGCTCTGCTTTTCCCCGCTCTGCTTGCTCTGCTCCACTCTCTCCTACTTTGCTGTGCTCTCGCCTCTTTTGACATGCTCCGCCCCGCTCTCCCCCAGAACACTGGAGTGGAGCTTTAAGATATAAACACCAAAAGTGAAAGTATACTCATTAATAGTAAGTCCAGCAGAAGGTTTTGCAATAAAATATTGTTGAATTCTTCATACAAGAGTAAAAAACACCAAGCAGTGTGCACATAAAATCACATAGGAAAGAAACACAGGTTACGTGTTCCTAGCCCTCAGGCCCTTAGTTTCTGACCTCGAGGCCCTTATGTGCGCATGTTTTGGTGTTTTTTACTCTTGTATGAAGTATTCAACAATAAATTTATGAAATTTATTGCAAGCCCTTCTGCTGGTCGTTTTCCTTTGACTTACTTTTTTGGCTTATGGACCGTGCAGTAAAACAGGTGAGCTGAAGCACAAACCTTTTTTCTATACTCATTAATATGTCTACTTTTTTCACAGGGTGAATACTCCGCCTTTGTCTATAGTTACGCTGTGGAAGATCCACTGTCATTAGCTCATAAGACTGCAGGATATCTGCCCAGTCTCTTTTGGGCATGCATTACACTGGGAAGACTTATTTCCATACCTGTATCCTACAAAATGCCTCCACGTTCCATGATTTTTATTAACCTTGTAAGTTATCGCACTTTAGAGGTGAACATTGGTTTTTAATCACATTAATCATGCAAAAAAAGAAGTTCAATGACTAGCTTGGCTAGTATAGGTATCCATCTGTTCACATAACATCAGTTGCACATGTTGTTGGCATTTTTACCTTTTTACATGCAATTTTAAAAATATTAGTACATTGTGTAGTTTATCAACATTTTTCTGTGTGGTCTCTAAAGCAGTTATGTGTAAATCTCTATGTTCTTCTGTCCAATAATAAAGAGAGCAAAATGCCCTCGCAGCAGGAAACCTTAACATTAGGTCATCTGCAGCTGAACCGGGCTAGTTAGCTGTAAATAACCAAACTGTACCCATGTGGGAAAAATCCATTACCTCCTATAAACTTCATGAGGAGTGTAGTTTGTGTGTACATTTGTGGTGAGAAGTTCTTGTTTTGACTGGAAACTTTTCATGTACTGACACACCCTGTGGGGGCCGTGGGGTACTCGGAACTTGATCCATTGACGTTGTCGGGGATGTCACGGTAGCGTGACCCGGTCCCTGGCCCCAGAGCAGTTAATAAAAGGGGAAAGTTTTTGTTGCTTTTAGGGGGTTTACTGGACGTAGGAAGTGGGACCTGGGGATGATAATTGTTCTCTGACGCCACCCGCGGTTGCACCTAGCGATGGTCACCGATGCTATACAGTTCCTCTGGGGTTGCTGGCAGTGCAGCAAAGTTGGTAGACCCTCCACGGGTAGGGTTAACCCCAGGGCAGCAGATGTTACTGGGTGAGTTGGTACTGATGTTAGATCTCAGGGCTGATTAAGTTCACAAACACAGCGGGGTGCAGATTCAAGGTCTTTACTCACAGTCTGTTGTTCCGGGTTACTACAATCATCACTGTGTAACAGCCCACTGAGCACTGAGTTCTTGAAAGAGAGAATCCATCTACTCCCAGGTAACTCAACCGGTACCCCCTTCCACTGTCCCTTTATGGTCGTCTCACTCTGTGCTAGCTTTGCCCTCCTGCCTTTCGCCTCACACACAGAGACCCGAGCCAGTGGCCACTGGGCTTTGTAGGGCAACTTCTCTCTCAGTCCCCTGAACCCTATGTGTCTACCATTTTGGCGGGTGTGTGCGGTTTTGGCTGCGGCACTTTTTACATTGAGTTATTAAAGGTCCAGTGTGATCCCTATCTGGGTGTCCATCACACTGTCCTAAGTGCAAAGAAGGCGGGGACCCACTTAACATAAACCCCCAACGTAGGTCCTGGGCTACAGGACATAAGTGGTTTTTCTGCTGGACCACTGTTTTGGCCACGCCAAACGGGTTTTTATTCTGTGGTCAAGTACTCATGTCGGCTATAAAACTAAGAAGGAGCACCCCTGGGTGCTAACAATTTACAAGCAAGTTTTTGTTGCACATAGACAGTAACCTCTCAGTTGTTTGATCACTGGGTTCTACATCTATTATATAATCGCGAATCGGAACAGCGCCCCTCCGCGCGCACTTTCCGATGTCGTCATGTGGATACGAATTTAACATTGGGCGCGAAGCGCCCAATGCTGCGCGAGCAATGGCCGCGAGGCCATTGCGAGTCGCTGGCCCAGGGCGAGCAATGGCTGCGAAGCGGCCATTGCGAGCCGCTGGCCCAAAATCGATCCACAGCCTCGGCTACATCCTTAGCGATTTACCGCTCAGGTAGCGCGAGCAATGGCCGCGAGGCCATTGCGAGTCGCTGCCTGAGCCGCAACTCGCTCCCCGGGGACCATGGAGCGGAGGCGGCACAGCCGCCTCCGCTCCCCGCTACCCACAACTCCCCCCCCCAATGTCCGCACAGCCTCACCCAGGTCCAAACAGGCCCCCCATGTCCGCACAGCCCCCACCGCCATGTCCGCACAGCCCCCACCGCCATGTCCGTACAGCCCCCACCGCCATGTCCGCACAGCCCCCACCGCCATGTCCGCACAGCCCCCACCGCCATGTCCGCACAGCCCCCACCGCCATGTCCGCACAGCCCCCAACGCCATGTCAGCACAGCCCCCACCGCCATGTCAGCACAGCCCCCACCGCCATGTCCGCACACCCACCCCCATGTCCGCACACCCACCCCGCAACAAAACCACCCCGCCGCACCTAAGGCCCTACCCCCTAAGTCCGCCGCACCCGTACACGCTAAGCCCCGACCACCTAACCCCCGACCCGCAGCATCCTAAGCCCCCGCCGATACCCCCTAAGCCCCGCCGTCTACCCCCTGCCCCTCTCGCTAAAGCCCTACACCCTAAGCCCCCGCAGTCCCCTAACCTAACGCCGCTGTCACCTAAGGCCCTACACCCGAAGCCCCCGCCGTCCCCTAACCTAACGTCCCCGTCGATCACTTACATGCCTTCAAGTCATCTGATCGTCCGTCCGGCCAGGCGTCCTCTTCCTCCGGCCCCGGGGGTCTTCTCTCTTCTTTCCGCCATCTCCGCTTCTTCGTCCGGCCCCGGGGATCTTCTGTCTTCTTTTCGCTAACTTCCACCTCCGACGTCCTCTTCCTTCTCATTAAGATAGAATGGACGAAAAATCCGCCATTCTACCTCAATGATCTGAGGCCCTCTTCTGATTGGTCGCTGTATACTGCCCTCAGCCAATCAGAAGAGCCCCTCAGACTGAGACGCAGTTCTCATTCAGGTCCGCCTTTTTTTTCCCCATTGACATACATTAGCGGTGTGTCTGCGATTTTATGGCCGGCCACCTGGTTCTATTTGTCGGCCCTAAAATCGCGGACACACCGCTAATGCATGTCTATGGGCAGTCAGCCCGATTTCGGATTGGACGCCGACCAATCAGAATTCGAGCTGACTGCCCATAGACATGCATTAGCGGTGTGTCCGCGATTTTAGGGCCGACAAATAGAACCAGGTGGCCGGCCATAAAATCGCCGACACACCGATAATGTATGTCAATGGGGAAAAAAAAAGGCGGACCTGAATGAGAACTGTGTCTCACTCGCAAGTAAAAAAATAAATAAATTTAATAATAAAAAAAAGAATTAAAAAATAATTAAAAAATAATAAAAAAATAATTAAAAAATAATAAATAATTAAATAAAAATAATAAAAAAAAAAAAAAATGCGGACCTGAATGAGAACTGTGTCTCAGTCTGACTTAAAAAAATAAATAAATTAAATAATAAAAAAAATTATTTAAAAATAATTAAAAAATAATAAAAAAATAAATAAAAAATAATAAATAATTCAATAAAAATAATAATAAAAAATAAAATATATGCTAATTATATCAGCCCTTCCAGCGGACCTGAATGAGAACTGGGTCTCAGCCTAAATAATAAATTTAATAATAAAAAAAATAATTAAAAAATAATTAAAAAATAATAAAAAAATAAATAAAAAATAATAAATAATTCAATAAAAATAATAATAAAAAAAATATATATATGCTAATTATATCAGCCCTTCCAGCGGACCTGAATGAGAACTGGGTCTCAGCCTAAATAATAAATTTAATAATAAAAAAAATAATTAAAAAATAATTAAAAAATAATTAAAAAAATAAATAAAAAATAATAAATAATTCAATAAAAATAATAATAAAAAAAAATAATAAATAATAAATAATTCAATAAAAATAATAATAAAAAAAATAAATATATGCTAATTATATCACCCCTTCCAGCGGACCTGAATGAGAACTGGGTCTCAGCCTAAATAATAAATTTAATAATAAAAAAAATAATTAAAAAATAATAAAAAAATAATAAAAAAATAAATAAAAAATAATAAATAATTCAATAAAAATAATAATAAAAAAAAAAATATATGCTAATTATATCAGCCCTTCCAGCGGACCTGAATGAGAACTGGGTCTCAGCCTAAATAATAAATGTAATAATAAAAAAAATAATTAAAAAATAATTAAAAAATAATAAAAAAATAAATAAAAAATAATAAATAATTCAATAAAAATAATAATAAAAAAAATAAATATATGCTAATTATATCAGCCCTTCCAGCGGACCTGAATGAGAACTGGGTCTCAGCCTAAATAATAAATTTAATAATAAAAAAAATAATTAAAAAATAATTAAAAAACAATAAAAAAAATAAATAAAAAATAATAAATAATTCAATAAAAATAATAATAAAAAAAATAAATATATGCTAATTATATCAGCCCTTCCAGCGGACCTGAATGAGAACTGGGTCTCAGCCTAAATAATAAATTTAATAATAAAAAAAATAATTAAAAAATAATAAAAAAATAAAAAAAATAATAAATAATTAAATAAAAAATAATAATTAAAAAAAAATTCTAATAATAATGATATACTGCTAATAATAATGCTATTATGCTAATAATTATGCTATTAATGCTAATAATAATGTTATTAATGCTATTATTAATGCTAATAATCCTATTATTAATGCTATTAATGCTAATAAATAATGCTATTAATGCTATTAATAATGTATTAATGCTATTATTAATGCTAATAATGCTATTATTAATGCTATTTATCCTAATAATAATGCTATTAATGCTATTAATAATGCTATTAATGCTATTAATGCTAATATTTATCCTATTAATGGTATTATTAATGCTAATAATAATGCATTAATGCTATTAATGCTAATAATAATGCTATTAATGCTGTTAATAATGTTATATAATGCTATTATTAATGCTAATAATGCTATTATTAATGCTATTAATGCTAATAATAATGCTATTAATGCTATTTATAATGCTATTAATGCTATTAATTATGCTATTAATGCTATTAATGCTAATATTTATCCTATTAATGCTATTAATAATGCTATTCATGCTAATAATATTGCTATTAATGCTCTTTATGCTAATACTAATGCTATTAATGCTATTTTTTATGCTATTAATTCTATTATTTATGCTATTAATGCTATTAATAATGCTATTAATAATGCTATTTAATCTATTAATGCTATTAATAATGCTATTCATGCTATTAATAATACTATTAATACTATTAATGCTCATAATAATGCTATTAATGCTATTAATAATGTTATTAATGCTATTATTAATGCTAATAATGCTATTATTAATGCTATTAATGCTAATAATAATGCTATTAATGCTATTAATAATGCTATTAATATGCTATTAATTATGCTATTAATGCTATCAATGCTAATATTTATCCTATTAATGGCATTATTAATGCTATTAATGCTATAATAATGCTATTAATGCTATTAATAATGCTATTAATGCTATTAATAATGTATTAATGCTATTATTAATGCTGTTAATGCTATTATTAATGCTATTAATGCTAATTATTAATGCAAATTAATGCTATTAATAATGCTATTAATGCTATTAATTATGCTATTAATGCTAATATTTATCCTATTAATGCTATTAATATTGCTATTAATGCTAATAATAATGCTATTAATGCTATTAATAATGTTATTAATGCTATTATTAATGCTAATAATGCTATTATTAATGCTATTAATAATGTTTATTAATGCTATTATTAATGCTAATAATGCTATTATTAATGCTATTTTATGCTAATAATAATGCTATTAATGCTATTAATAATGCTATATTAATGCTATTATTTTATGCTATTAATGCTATTAATGCTAATATTTATCCTATTAATGGTATTATTAATGCTATTAATGCGAATAATAATGCTATTAATGCTAATAATAATGCTATTAATGCTATTAATAATGTTATTAATGCTATTATTAATGCTAATAATGCTATTATTAATGCTATTAATGCTAATAATAATGCTATTAATAATGCTATTAATGCTATTAATGCTAATATTTATCCTATTAATGGTATTATTAATGCTATTAATAATGCTATTAATGCTAATATTTATCCTATTAATGCTATTAATGCTATTAATAATGCTATTAATGCTATTAATTATGCTATTATTGCTATTAATGCTAATATTTATCCTATTCATGGTATTATTAATGCTATTAATGCTAATAATAATGCTATTAATGCTATTAATGCTAATAATAATGCTATTAATGCTATTAATAATGTTATTAATGCTATTATTAATGCTAATAATGCTATTATTAATGCTATTAATGCCAATAATAATGCTATTAATAATGCTATTAATGCTATTAATGCTAATATTTATCCTATTAATGCTATTAATGCTAATAATAATGCTATTAATGCTATTAATAATGCTATTAATGCTATTAATTATGCTATTAATGCTATCAATGCTAATATTTATCCTATTAATGGCATTATTAATGCTATTAATGCTAATAATAATGCTATTAATGCTATTAATAATGTTATTAATGCTATTATTAATGCTATTAATGCTAATAATAATGCTATTAATGCTATTAATAATGCTATTAATGCTATTAATGCTAATATTTATCCTATTAATGCTATTAATATTGCTATTAATGCTAATAATAATGCTATTAATGCTATTAATAATGTTATTAATGCTATTATTAATGCTAATAATGCTATTATTAATGCTAATAATAATGCTATTAATGCTATTAATAATGTTATTAATCCTATTATTAATGCTAATAATGCTATTATTAATGCTATTAATGCTAATAATAATACTATTAATAATGTTATTAATGCTATTATTAATGCTAATAATGTTATTATTAATGCTATTAATGCTAATAATAATGCTATTAATAATGTTATTAATGCTATTATTAATGCTAATAATGCTATTATTAATGCTATTAATGTTAATAATAATGCTATTAATGCTATTAATAATGTTATTAATGCTATTATTAATGCTAATAATGCTATTAATAATGCTATTAATGCTAATAATAATGCTATTAATGCTATTAATACTGTGATTAATGCTCATAATACTGCTAATAATGCTATTAATACTGCTATTACTGCTAATAATAATGCTATGGCTTATATTATTGCTATTGATGATGCGATTATTATTTAAAAATGTTTAAAAAAACAATAAACATATTTTAGATACCCGATGCATTTGCATCAGGCTAACAGCTATAACTACTATAATCAAATTAATGCACGTTCTAGAATCCCGATGCATTTGCATCGGGCTCACAGCTAGTATTATATATTTCTAATCTAAACTAAAGCACACTTTCTTCAAACAGGCAAACATTAACTTTTACTTATCAAACTCTAGACACACATTCTCTTTACAGGCACACATTACTAACTAAAGCAAAACTTAAATTTATGACCTAACCAGGTCAACAATACTTCTAACTATTTTCAATGCCTAGCACTCTTTGGTTGCCACAAGTTGGAGTGTGGCTTTTTCCTCTGCAAAGGCAGCATCTCCCTACTGGAGCTATTTCCGCTCTTCTGGAGTCCATTGATGCCGCTGGTGCTAGTTGGCGCAGCCTGGTTTCTGACTGCTGTCAATGACCTTGTTCACACACACAATTTGCGTTTTTTTTAGCACTCCTAAAACCACATGTGTTTTTTAAGAGTGCAAAAAAATGTCCCTTTTGTGTCTGAAAGGATTTGCAACGTTTTTGGACTTAGTCATTTTTTGGCCAAAAACCCCGGCAAAAACGCTAGCATTAACACAGGGTGCCTAAATGAGCCATTTAAAAACGCATGCGTTTCCCATAGGGCCCCATGTTATAGAAACGCATGCGTTTTTTTAACATGGGGCCCTATGGGAAACGCATGCGTTAACGCAGGTGCCTATATGCACCCTGCGTTAACGCATGCGTTTCCCATAGGACTCCATGTTAAAAAAACGCATGCGTTTTTGGAAACAACCCCTGCGTTTTTTTCCAGCACCCAAAAAACGCTGCATGCAGCGTTTTTTGGACTGGGGGAAAAAAACGCAGGTGGAGCTGAAAAACGCATGTACACTTAAATGTACCCTGCGTTAACGCACCTGCGTTTTTGGAAAACTGCAGAAAAACGCAGAGAGTGCCAAAAACGCAGGTGAGTGTGAACAAGGCCAACGTCTTTTGCAGGGACTCCGTTTGAGCAGCCGCCTCCTTAGTCTGTACTACCACCATGGCAGATCCCTTTAACAAGGTCTGCGTGGCTGCATCAATGGTCTTAAGTGCAGCTGGGGCGGTAGTCTTGGGGCTTGGCTCCCTGATGGGTGCGAGCTTTGGCTGAGTTTGCTTGGGCTCTAATACCGGTGGGACTGCTGGCTGCAACACCTGGGGCTCTGCTAGTTTTGAGGATTGCACTCCCTCCTTCACGATGTTTACATCGAGTGCATACCACCCCCTCACCCAGGCATCGGGTGAAGGTGACGCGATCATCGGGGTACAGGTCGCGCCTGGGGTGGCCCTCCGGCAGGTGAGATTCTGCATCCTGCCAGGTCACAAAAAGTTCCTTGGCCTTCCCTCGCTCCTTCAAGAATCCCCAGCCTTTTTCTAAGTTAAAGTGGACTACTGTGCCCACACACATTGGCCCTCTGTCCATGGCCCTGGACTTGCAGACCCTCCCTTTTGCTTGGAGGTTCCACTCCTCCATGGCCTGTCACTGTGTCCGTCGCTCCTGCTCTCGGGCCTCCCGCAGAGCCTCTTGCTGGTGACAGTACTCCTGCCATAGGGTCTCAACTGTTGCTTTCCCTACTTGGGCCTCTCCTGGGAAGCCCATTAGCTCATGAACCTAGTTGGCCCATTTAAACACCACCCTCTCTGCGCCGATCCCGTCGGGCACCGGTTCAGGTGTGAGTGGGACCGCCAACCTTTCTATTTATACAGAGCGGTTCCAGGGCAGGTCTTTACACACTCGGCTGGGTGCGAGGGCGGTCAGGGTGTCTAGGGGTCAACCAGGGTCTCATCAGCTACTGGGTGGGTGTCGGTGCCTGCTGCTGTCTCTTCGGTGCCAACCTCCTCCTCCTCCTCTGGGGCTGGTGATGGTGGTCTAGACTGCATCCACCTCTGGGTCATCCTGTCCAACAGGGTGTCCTTCCAATTCTCCACTGCTTCTATCTGGGCTCTCCTCAACTGCTGGCCCAGGTTCTCCACCTCTCCTTGGGTCTAGGAGCAACAACTGCTTGAGGCCTGCCTCCGGTCTGCTGGGGGAGTTCTCACTCTCCACCCCACACTTCCAGGCCCTCCGGTCACCTCTCTCCAGCTACTCCCAGGTAACGTGGTTGCAGTCAACCGGTACCCCCCCCCCTTCCATTGTTCTTTCACAGTCGTCTCAGTCTGCGCTTGCTTCTCCCTGTTGCCTTGCGCCTCACACACAGAGGCCCGAGTCAGTGGCCACAGGACTTTGTAGGGCAACTTCTCTCTCAGTCCCCTGGACCCTATGTGGCCACCTTTTCGGCTGGTGTGTGCGGTTTTGGCTGCGGCACTTGGAGATACCGCAGCCTCCGGGTTGCTAGCTGAGTCTGGTTGTCCTCCACCTGTCTGGGGCAGGTCCCCTTATACACTGCGGTCTGGTCCTTCCACACAGTTTCAGTCGGTGGGGATGCGGGCATCCCCAGGTGGATTGCTCACTACCTGGTTCCCTAGGACCTTTTCCGTCTTCGGGAGCACCCTTTCCCTCTCTCGAGTCCTCTGTCAGGTCTTGTCTCTCCCAGGTCTTGGGACAAACTTCCATTGGCTTCAGTCCCCTGGACACCTGTAGGAGCAATCTCGCTCTAACCCTGACCTGGAGTGGTGTAGTGTTGGCCTGGGTGTCTGGATACTCTGGCTAGGGTGCAGTACCTCTGTGGCGACTGGATATGCAGGGGTGCCACAGTACCATATTTTTTTTATATTTTGGCAATGTTTTTTACTTTTATATATTATAATTAGTGATAGGCAAACCAGAACTCCTGTCCCACAGTGCCATCTTGTGCCTGTAATTTCTGATTGCCAGAAGTCAGATGTTATGTCACAAGGTCTTAATGCATGCCTATGAGAGCCAGAATGAGTCTCTTGCGGCATCCCTGCAGTCTGGCTGCCACAAATGGGAAGAATTGGAGCTTCCTCTGCTGGAAGTTTGAAGCATCCAAGACAACCTGAACTCCAACTAGCAAGCTGTGCACTGAAAGGCCTGGGTTGGGCTGTGAATCAGTCTCTGGTTGGAAGGAGAGGTTAGGGTAGTAAGGCTGAAAAGGCAAAAGGAGAGGTTCAGTGAGGAGCAGGCTGGAAAGCTGCTCTGATGGAACCAGCTGTAAGGCAGGGCATCAGTCCCTAGGCTACTCAGGCTCAGAGAAACTGGAGGTTAGTAAGTTTTATGCTCACTAGCCACTCTACTGGGACTTCCCGGGGCGGTCATAATACATAGAATCAGGGAACTGCACCGAGCAGAGCATGGATACCAACAGGATACACACTACTAGCCTAGCTGGGGGTCAACTACAGTAACCAAGAGGGGGGTAAAGGACAGCTAAAAAAGAACCTAGAAACCTAAGAACAACAGAAGTCAGCAGGAAGGCCACAATACTCACCCAGCAGAGCAGACTATGATTTTTCCCAGACTGGTTGAACTATGTGCCTAGTGTTGGTTGTAATACCCAGGACACTGTGAAAGAACTATAGTAAAAGGTAAAGCAAAAGACTGTTTCCTGCTGTTCATTTCCCTGCTACCGTACATCACTACTATTGTCACTGGGATACTCACTACTGGCCCAGCTGCTGAGTACCCTAGCCCTTAGCGCTCCACACGCTCATAGAGATGCATTGAGTTGTGACCTCCGTCACCCTCCATGAAACACTGCAGTTGCGCTAAATCAAATCACAGGAGACCAATTAAAGCACCACTAGTAAAAGATGAAGACACTGGAAGGTAAGTATGAGGTAGGGGGCAGGGGACTTGCATTTAAAGCACCACTCTAAAGGTGCAATAAAAAAAGTGCTGGAGTGGTGCTGTAAGAAAAAACTTCCTATAAGCTTTTTTAGTAGTAAAAATAACAACCTGCTTTATTCGCCATCCCTGCATCCAGCAGTCAGTGTCCGCTGCCATTCCTGGTGTCTTTTGTCTGCAGTGCTGTAATCTAGTGATGGATGAACCCGAACCGTAAAGTCCGGTGTCCGTACTGAACACCTAGTGTTCGGCACAGACCCTGTACCCTGACTTACCTGAAAAGTCCATGTTACTGTTCAGGTTCGGCTGAAGGGAGCTGTTAAAATAAGCAAAACAGTGATTAAACTGCTGTGTTATACTACCAAGTTCAGCGTGCGTGTACTTCTGGGCTGCTCATTAACTTCCTGTTAATTCACTGCACTGGCTCCAACACAGCCCCCTTCATAGCCCACCCATTTAATAGCCCTGTCCCCTCAAGATAAAATATTCCTGCCCCCTTCATAGTGCCCGCCCTTCCACATTGCCCCACCCCTTTATAGCTCCACCCTCCACATAACGCCATCCACTCCTCAAAGGGGCGGGCTAACCTCAGGAGGGGCAGAGTCATATGCATCCATGAAGAGCAGGTCTACGAAGGGGGTGGGACTGTGTGGAGGGGCAGAGCTATGCATGGACATACATACACACATATATATATGGAGGCTGGTGACTAAAGTGTGGGGTTAAAATTTCCCTTCAAAGCATTGTGTATGACGTTCCATGAGTCAGCTGAGTTGGAAATATACTAGCTGTATTTTCTGCCTATTTAGTGACTTTTTTTAAACAATCCTCTTATTAAAACATTCGTTCAAGTGCTATACATACAATCATATACACCTTTTGTATACAATAGCATATGTACAAAAATATCAAAGCAGAAAAAAATGTAAACCCCCTCACCCTATACAAACTTTTGCCTACAATGCCTTCACTTTTAATACATAGATTTTGATCCCTCCCTAGATTCCAGCCACCAAATATCTCTAAGTTTACAAACAGAGGCATCAAATTTATCACCTCGTCCTATGAACATTGTTTTTCTATAAATCAACTCCATTTCTTAAAGAATTTCTCTGTTAACTTGGGCTTGTTCCTCTCGGCTTCTAATTTCTCTAGATACTGTCTTATGTTGTTCGTCAGTTCTTTTATGCTAGGACTGTTGTCTAAGTTCCAGCTTTGCAGTATACACTTTTTTGCCAGAAGCGCTATCCTGTGAAGTAAGATATGTCTATTCCTTTGACCTCCGGACTTTCCCCCACTCTCCCTGCAGCGTAGTAAAAGATCCAGAACAACGGTTCTAACTCCCATACTTAGGACTAGTTCCTCCCACTTTTCCCCAAAATTACTGTATTATCGCACAGTTCCACAGCCCATGGAACGTATCGGTTAGTTCCGAATGACATTTAGGGCATTATGGAAGTCTCTCCACATCCCCTCTATACTTTGGAAGATTAAAGCCTTAAATGGCCCTGGGAATAATCTTAAATTGTGTGTCTTTCCAGTTTTCATTGATCACATTTTTCTTCATTGTAGACCACCCCTGGAGGATTTTATCTGGTATGTCTGGATCATTTAGTTGCCTTATCCACCTTTTCAGAATTTTCGCTGGCTTTATAGGCATCAGTAGTTCTCTCAAGGTGCCATATATCTGTGGAGCACCTGTGGTCTGGTTGACACAGAGGTACTGCACGTAACCTATAGGTGTGGTATCCCACTCCCAGGTAGGATGGGGACACAATACTAAGACACACAGACGCTGGATGGTGGCTAGACCTAGGGTCAGAGGATGTGTCAACCGATGCTCAACAGGGCCTGCAGCCATCAGCTTGGGACACTTTAGCATAAAGGCGCAGGGAAGGAGTGGCAAGAAATCCAGTGCAGAAAAGGGCAACCTGGAAAGGCACACAAAAGGGTATCTTAGTGGAGTGGACCTGGATTGCCTGGGAGTTGGCTGGGCTACTGACCCGGAGGGCACCGTTCCCGGCTGGGTTGCTTTGCACAAGTGTCAGTAAAAGGTAAAAGAACTGCACCCTTTGTGTCCTCCTGTTATTCCCCACACCCTCCTTGCCATCCCCTGTACCATCACCATCATTCCCAAAGACTCTTGTATCATACTCCAGGGGCCCGCTCCACCTTTGAGGAAAGTTACCATCTCGGCTGCCCCAACATCTATTCCCTGGAGGCTCTTCCAAGCAGTGCAGGTCACCCTTGACCAGGTACCACAGATGGTGTCAGTTAAAGACTCATTATCCCATGTAAATACCCCCATTCCTGCATGACAAGGGCCACAGAGCTGGACCACAGCCAACGTGACCTCCCCAAAACATTGCCGGCCCGGTTACCGAGTATCCCGAGCCCTTGCCGTCGTTGCATATAAGAGACACATTCGTGCTCTGAATATCACATTCCAGTAGTCATCAAACATATTCATACACAGTTCTTTAGAGATCTCACATAAGTCTAGCATGACAAAGTTTTTCAATTGCGCATATAATTTGGAACCTACCTAGTCCGAATCTCTGTACCATTTCCGCCTCAGACATCCATCTTCTTTCAGTCTCATGCATTATATCTTTCATTCTCCTCACCCTCTTTGCCTTCCATTCCCCGAATAATTTGTTTTCTCTATCACGCTGGAAGTTCGGGTGGGCCCAAGGGTCAAGTCCCAATTTTTTCTTCTTCTATGCAACTATTGTGTCCCGACATACTATAAAACATCGGATTACTAAACTCACACTCAGTAGGGGGGCGCATGTAACACTGATGCCAAGGCCCAAGGCTTGCAAAATTCCCCTTCCAATAGATAGAGTGCCGCATAGTACCTCTCAGCCAATCAATCACATGACAGGCCAGGTTATACTCTCTAACATTAGGCAAATTGATTCCCCTCCATTCCTTAGGCAGCATTAGCGTGCTTAATTTGATTCTAGATTCCCTCCCCCCACCATAGAAAGTTAGCGGATGCTCTGTTCAGCCTAATAGTGTCTCCATGTCTAAGCAGCAGAGGGCTCGTCTGGAGGGGATACAGCAGCCTCAGGAAACACATCATTTTAATCAAATAATTCTTTACCAGCAAAGAAAAAACTTCAAAACCATAACATGCCGCAGCAAATTAATCAATTTCATGGTTATACATCCACTATGGGGGCAGGTTTTAAAGGACTATGTAGGAAACACTCCATCAATCTACAGAATAAGTGCAAGCACTAGGGAGTTAATGTTTCATAAATTAACACTTTATTGAACATATAAAGCAACAGACAATACACCGTTAAAAAATGAAGTGTTTGTTATGGATGAATCCAGATATGAACCACATAGAGGTAATTGCACTCTCAGGGTGACACAGTGTTGCACCTTATAATACCAAATGGTTAGTTTTGTTCATTGTTATGGGGGAATCAGTGGTGACACAATCACTCAATCACTGGTTTTACTCACCCATAATGTTTGTGCTGTTCCCTGGTCCAGTCAGTGCCCTCAGTTGTGGCCCCCCCTACGACCGTTTCGCAAGGCTTTCTCAAGGGGTTTCTTTGTGATGTTACTGGCGACTTCTGCCGCCTTTTATTTACTGCCGACCGCCGGATTATGGTCGCCGCCATTGCCGTCGCGTCATTTCCGCCGGTAACTGGGTGGAAAAGAGGCTGTGCGCATGACGCGTACCGCGTCATTGCGCGTGCGCACTACAGCCCGATTCCCCTCAGCCATAAGAGCCCGCACCGTTTTGTAGTTTTTGGATGACGGCGGCCATTTTGTTGGAGCACATTTACTTATTAGTTTAGTGTGCAGGACGGCTGCCCTGGCAATCTAATTACAGACGGACTGTGTGTGTTTCCCCCCTGCGGTGTCATCTCATACATACTTAGTGAGTGTCCACTCGTTCAACAATACAGGTGAGGTGATGGCTAGGGATGAGCGAGTCCGAAAAGACTCGGAATCGCAAGACCCCAACGAGTCCGAGTCAAGGACTCGGGACTCGTTGCGAGTCCAGCGAGTCCAATGTTAATGAATAGGGACCCGAGTAATAGCGAATAATGACATTTACAACTCGCTGATGTGTCTCTGAAAGTGTGCGAGTCCAAACTCGCTGGTTTTTCTCTTATTTTGAGGCTTGTAGCCGATGATGCGAGGGAAGGGATTCTCCAGCACACACTATGGTTTAAGGAAACAGGAAGCGAGTCGCGCTGACAGGCGCACACACAGAGCGATCCATTCATCAGTGCAATCATGGCAGCAGGACGTGGCATGGTGAACACGCTGCGTCTTATTGCACTTGTGGAGGCTCGTCCATTTCTATGGCTCCCTACAGATCCTGAGTATGGGGATACGACCCTTATTAATACAGCCTGGAGAGAGAGATCGCCCAAGAGATGTTCCCTGCGTTCCATCGGAGTGACCATGAGGAACAGAGCAATCTAAGTAAGTTAAATGAGTTCACACGTTATATATTGCATTTACTGTATATATACTCGTGTATAAGCCGACCCGTGTATAAGCCGACCCCCTATTTTTGCCCCGAAAAACTATGAAAACATATTCACCGCCATCCTGGTATACAGCGGCTATCACTGGTAGACAGCCCCCCAGCAGAGTATACACCTCCCCCTGCAGAGTATACAGGCCCCCAGCTGGGTATACATGCCCCCATATTGTCGTATACAGGCAGGGGCGGACTGGCCCAGGTGCCACGGGTCATGCGGCTGCAGGAGCATGAATAATCCGCATGTCCCTGAAGCAGCAGGCGGAAACGGAAGCTCCTGGCCGCGCGATGACGTCATCAGCACGCGGCTGCGTCCGGGAGTGAGCGTCTGTGAGTGGCGTGCGGCTGCGACTGTTAGCGAGCGGCTGTGAGGAGCGCGAGGCTGCGGCTGGGAGCGAGCCATAGGATAATGCGGGAGCTGCGGTGACTGTGAGGCGGCCGCCAGTCATCACCCACCCCCCGTCCTCACCTGTGTCGGGCCAGTGAGGGAGGGTTGCGACCCAAACTGTAGGGTGCCAGTCAGTCCCTGTATACAGGGCCCTCAGTGTGTGTACAGGCCCCCCAGCAGTGGGTATACAGG
>JARQOC010003089.1:0-19230 GCA_033576535.1 Allobates femoralis | reverse complement strand
CTGACATACTGGCTTCCCATCTGTGGGACTTTTGAAGAGCAAAACATTAGTAAAAGTCAGTTTTAATTACAGTCAATGGCTTCTACTCTTACCAGCCCTTTGGGCTGTCAAAAGGCAATGCAGCCATGGTCTCCCATTGAGATTCCCATTGGGTCTCTCATGAGGTCTCCCATCTAGCCCATGACCAAGGATCTCACTGCTTAGCTTCAAGAGTCTGTCAAGTGCATGCACAATGGGTTGACAATGGCTGCTGACTTGCTGGCTTCCCATCTGTGGGACTTTTGTATAGGCATACATTATTAAAAGTCAGTTTTAATTACAGTCAATGGCTTCTACAATTACCAGCCCTTTGGCCTGTCAAAAGTCAATACAGCCATGGACTACCATTGAGATTCCCATTGGGTCACCCATTGAGACCTCCCATCCAGCCCGTGACCAAGGCTCTCACTGCTTAGCTTCAAGAGTCTGTCAAGGGCATGCACAATGGGTTTACAATGGCTGCTGACATGCTGGCTTCCCATCAGTGGGACCTTTGAAGAGCAATACATTAGTAAAAGTCAGTTTAATTGCAGTCAATGGCTTCTACTCTTACCAGTGCTTTGGCCTGTCAAAAGTCAATGCAGCCATGGTCTCCCATTGAGCTTCCCATTGGGTCTCTCATCCAGGCCGTGACCAAGGCTCTCACTGCTTAGCTTCAAGAGTCTGTCAAGGGCATGCACAATGGGTTGACAATGGCTGCTGACTTGCTGGCTTCCCATCTGTGGGACTTTTGTATAGGCATACATTATTAAAAGTCAGTTTTAATTACAGTCAATGGCTTCTACAATTACCAGCCCTTTGGACTGTCAAAAGTCAATACAGCCATGGACTACCATTGAGATTCCCATTGGGTCACCCATTGAGACCTCCCATCCAGCCCGTGACCAAGGCTCTCACTGCTTAGCTTCAAGAGTCTGTCAAGGGCATGCACAATGGGTTTACAATGGCTGCTGACATGCTGGCTTCCCATCTGTGGGACCTTTGAAGAGCAATACATTAGTAAAAGTCAGTTTAATTGCAGTCAATGGCTTCTACTCTTACCAGTGCTTTGGCCTGTCAAAAGTCAATGCAGCCATGGTCTCCCATTGAGCTTCCCATTGGGTCTCTCATCCAGCCCGTGACCAAGGCTCTCACTGCTTAGCTTCAAGAGTCTGTCAAGGGCATGCACAATGGGTTTACAATGGCTGCTGACATTCTGGCTTCCCATCTGTGGGACTTTTGTATAGGCTTACATTAGTAAAAGTCAGTTTTAATTACAGTCAATGGCTTCTACTCTTACCAGCCCTTTGGGCTGTTAAAAGTCAATGAAGCCATGGTCTCCCATTGAGATTCCCATTTGGTCTCTCATGAGGTCTCCCATCCAGCCCGTGACCAAGTCTCTCACTGCTTAGCTTCAAGAGTCTGTCAAGGGCATGCACAATCGGTTGACAATGGCTGCTGACATGCTGGCTTCCCATCTGTGGGACTTTTGTATAGGCATACATTAGTAAAAGTCAGTTTTAATTACAGTCAATGGCTTCTACTCTTACCAGCCCTTTGGGCTGTCAAAAGTCAATGCAGCCATGGTCTCCCATTGTGTCTCTGATGAGGTCTCCCATCCAGCCCGTGACCAAGGCTCTCACTGCTTAGCTTCAAGAGTCTGTCAAGGGCATGCACAATGGGTTTACAATGGCTGCTGACATGCTGGCTTCCCATCTGTGGGACTTTTGAAGAGCAATACATTAGTAAAAGTCAGTTTTAATTACAGTCAATGGCTTTTACTCTTACCAGCCCTTTGGGCTGTCAAAAGGCAATGCAGCCATGGTCTCCCATTGAGATTCCCATTGGGTCTCTCATGAGGTCTCCCATCCAGCCCGTGACCAAGGCTCTCACTGCTTAGCTTCAAGAGTCTGTCAAAGGCATGCACAATGGGTTGCCAATGGCTGCTGACATGCTGGCTTCCCATCTGTGGGACTTTTGTATAGGAATACATTAGTAAAAGTCAGTTTTAATTACAGTTAATGGCTTCTACTCTTACCAGGCCTTTGGCCTGTCAAATGTCAATGCAGCCATGGACTCCCATTGAGATTACCATTGGGTCACCCATAGAGACTTCCATTGGGTCTCTCATGAGGTCTCCCATCCAGCCTGTGACCAAGGCTCTCACTGCTTAGCTTCAACAATCTGTCAAGGGCATGCACAATGGGTTTACAATGGCTGCTGACATGCTGGCTTCCCATCTGTGGGACTTTTGAAGAGCAATACATTAGTAAAAGTCAGTTTTAATTACAGTCCATGGCTTCTACTCTTACCAGCCCTTTGGCCTGTCAAAAGTCAATGCACCCATGGTCTCCCATTGAGATTCCCAATGGGTCTCTCATGAGGTCTCCCATCCAGCCTGTGACCAAGGCTCTCACTGCTTAGCTTCAACAGTCTGTCAAGGGCATGCACAATGGGTTTACAATGGCTGCTGACATGCTGGCTTCCCATCTGTGGGACTTTTGAAGAGCAATACATTAGTTAAAGTCAGTTTTAATTACAGTCAATGGCTTCTACTCTTACCAGCCCTTTGGCCTGTCAAAAGTCAATGCACCCATGCTCTCCCATTGGGTCTCTCATGTGGTCTCCCATCCAGCCCGTGACCAAGGCTCTCACTGCTTAGCTTCAACAGTCTGTCAAGTGCATGCACAATGGGTTTACAATGGCTGCTGACATGCTGGCTTCCATCTGTGGGACTTTTGTATAGGCATACATTAGTAAAAGTCAGTTTTAATTACAGTCAATGGCTTCTACTCTTACCAGGCCTTTGGCCTGTCAAATATCAACGCAGCCATGGACTCCCATTGAGATTCCCATTGGGTCACCCATAGAGACTTCCATTGGGTCTCTCATGAGGTTTCCCATCCAGCCTGTGACCAAGGCTCTCACTGCTTAGCTTCAAGAGTCTGTCAAGGGCATGCACAATGGGTTGACAATGGCTGCTGACATGCTGGCTTCCCATCTGTGGGACTTTTGTATAGGCATCTACTTATACAATCGGGAGTTGCGAATTCAGGCACTGTAGCCGAACTCCAAGCTGTTTTGCGTGACTGCGAGCGATGACGCACAGCGTCATCGCGAGCCGCAGCCGCACTACTGTTTACAAAAAAAAAACAAAAAATATATGCTCACCTCTCCCCGAGCCCCCGCCGAATTCCTGCAGTGTCCCGTTGGCTCCCGCAGGCTCCCGCTGTCTGCACAAGTCTTCTACTGCAGTTCAGGACCTCTGGTGATGTCACAGTCACGTGACACCAGCTTACTCCATGCTAACCCTGTGTCACGTGACTCTGACATCACCACAGGTCCTGAACTGCAGTAGCAGACCTGTGCAGACACCGGCAGCCTGCGGGAGCCACCGGGACACTGCAGGAAGACGGCGGCAGACGGCGGGGGCTCGGGGAGAGGTGAGCATACCCTGTCCCCTGTCTCCACACTCTGTATACCCTGTCCCTGTCTCCACACTCTGTATACCCTGTCTCCACACTCTGTATACCCTGTCTCCACATTCTGTATACCCTGTCTCCACACTCTGTATACCCTGTCTCCACACTCTGTATACCCTGTCTCCACACTCTGTATACCCTGTCTCCACACTCTGTATACCCTGTCTCCACACTCTGTATACCCTCTCTCCACACTCTGTATACCCTGTCTCCACACTCTGTATACCCTGTCTCCACACTCTGTATACCCTGTCTCCACACTCTGTATACCCTGTCTCCACACTCTGTATACCCTTTCTCCACACTCTGTATACCCTGTCTCCACACTCTGTATACCCTGTCTCCACACTCTGTATACCCTGTCTCCACACTCTGTATACCCTGTCTCCACACTCTGTATACCCTGTCCCCTGTCTCCACACTCTGTATACCCTGTCTCCTGTCTCCACACTCTGTATACCCTGTCCCCTGTCTCCACACTCTGTATACCCTGTCCCCTGTCTCCACACTCTGTATACCCTTTCCCCTGTCTCCACACTCTGTATACCCTGTCCCCTGTCTCCACACTCTGTATACCCTGTCCCCTGTGTCCACACTCTGTATACCCTGTCCCCTGTCTCCACACTCTGTATACCCTGTCCCCTGTCTCCACACTCTGTATACCCTGTCCCCTGTCTCCACACTCTGTATACCCTGTCCCCTGTCTCCACATTCTGTATACCCTGTCCCCTGTCTCCACCCTCTGTATACCCTGTCCCTGTCTCCACACTCTGTATACCCTGTCCCCTGTCCCCACACTCTGTATACCGTATACCCTGTCCCCACACTCTGTATTCCGTATACCCTGTCCCCACACTCTGTATTCCGTATACCCTGTCCCCACTCTCTGTATTCCGTATACCCTCTCCCTGTCTCCACCCTCTGTATACCCTGTCCCCTGTCTCCACATTCTGTATACCCTGTCCCCTGTCTCCACCCTCTGTATACCCTGTCCCCTGTCTCCACATTCTGTATACCCTGTCCCCTGTCTCCACACTCTGTATACCTGTCCCTGTCCCCACACTCTGTATACCCTATACCCTGTCCCCACACTCTGTATTCCGTATGCCCTGTCCCCACACTCTGTATTCCGTATACCCTGTCCCCACACTCTGTATTCCGTATACCCTGTCCCCACACTCTGTATTCCGTATACCCTGTCCCCACACTCTGTATTCCGTATACCCTGTCCCCACACTCTGTATTCCGTATACCCTGTCCCCACACTCTGTATTCCGTATACCCTGTCCCCACACTCTGTATTCCGTATACCCTGTCCCACACTCTGTATACCATGTCCCCACACTCTGTATACCCTGTCCCACACTCTGTATACCCTGTCCCCACACTCTGTATACCCTGTCCCTACACTCTGTATACCCTGTCCCTACACTCTGTATACCCTGTCCCTACACTCTGTATACCCTGTCCCTACACTCTGTATACCCTGTCCCTACACTCTGTATACCCTGTCCCTACACTCTGTATACCCTGTCCCTACACTCTGTGTCCCCTGTCCCTACACTCTGTTTCCCCTGTCCCTACACTCTGTGTCCCTGTCTCTACACTCTGTGTCCCCTGTCTCTACACTCTGTCCCCTGTCTCTATACTCTCTGTAGTGCATGTATACTGTGTCTATACTGTGTGTATAATATGTGTAATCTCTGCATACTGTCTGTCTATACAATGTCTCATGTATGTATATACTGTGTGCTTCTCTCCTCACCCCTCCACCACAGACACCCATCTCTCCTCACCCCTCCACCACTGAGCCGCATCTCTCCTCACCCCTCCACCACAGAGCCGCCTCGATACTCTGCTACCCACAGAGCCGCCTCGATACTCTGCTACCCACAGAGCCGCCACTATACTCTGCTACCCACAGAGCCGTCACTATACTCTGCTACCCACACAGCTGCCTGAATACTCTGCTACCCACAGAGCCGCCTCGATACTCTGCTACCCACAGAGCCGCCTCGATACTCTGCTACCCACAGAGCCGACTCGATACACTGCTACCCACAGAGCCGCCTCCATACTCTGCTAGCCACAGAGCCGCCTCGATGCTCTACTACCCATTGACCCGCCTGTATACACACAATTCATTTCACCGTGCTCCCGATGCAATTGCATCGGGCCTTTTTACTAGTACATTAGTAAAAGTCAGTCTTATTACAGTAAATGGCTTCTACTCTTACGAGCCCTTTGGCCTGTCAAAAGTCAATGCAGCCATGGACTTCCATTGAGATTCCCATTGGGTCTCTCATGAGGTCTCCCATCCAGCCCGTGACCAAGGCTCTCACTGCTTAGCTTTAAGAGTCTGTCAAGTGCATGCACAATGGGTTTACAATGGCTGCTGACATGCTGTCTTCCCATCTGTGGGACTTTTGAAGAGCAATACATTAGTAAAAGTCAGTTTTAATTACAGTCAATGGCTTCTACTCTTACCAGCCCTTTGGCCTGTCAAAAGTCAATGCACCCATGGTCTCCCATTGAGATTCCCATTGGGTCTCTCATGAGGTCTCCCATCCAGGCCGTGACCAAGGCTCTCACTGATTTGCTTCAACAGTCTGTCAAGGGCATGCACAATGGGTTTACAATGGCTGCTGACATGCTGGCTTCCTATCTGTGGGACATTTGAAGAGCAATACATTAGTAAAAGTCAGTTTTAATTACAGTCAATGGCTTCTACTCTTACCAGCCCTTTGGCCTGTCAAAAGTCAATGCAGCCATGATCTCCCATTGAGATTCCCATTAGGTCTCTCATGAGGACTCCCATCCAGCCCATGACCAAGGCTCTCACTGCTTAGCTTCAAGAGTCTGTCAAGGGAATGCACAATGGGTTTACAATGGCTGCTGACATGCTGGCTTCCCATCTGTGGGACTTTTGTATAGGCATACATTAGTAAAAGTCAGTTTTAATTACTGTCAATGGCTTCTACTCGTACCAGCCCTTTGGCCTGTCAAAAGTCAATGCAGCCAAGGACTCCCATTGAGATTCCCATTTGGTCACCCATAGAGACTTCCATTGGGTCTCTCATGAGGTCTCCCATCCAGCCCGTGACCAAGGCTCTCACTGCTTAGCTTCAAGAGTCTGTCAAGGGCATGCACAATGGGTTGACAATGGCTGCTGACATGCTGGCTTCCCATCTGTGGGACTTTTGTATAGGCATACATTAGTAAAAGTCAGTTTTAATTACAGTCAATGGCTTCTACTCTTACCAGCCCTTTGGCCTGTCAAAAGTCAATGCAGCCATGGTCTCCCATTGAGATTCCATTGGGTCTCTCATGAGGTCTCCCATCCAGCCCGTGACCAAGGCTCTCACTGCTTAGCTTCAAGAGTCTGTCAAGGCATGCACAATGGGTTTACAATGGCTGCTGACATGCTGGCTTCCCATCTGTGGGACTTTTGTATAGGCATACATTAGTAAAAGTCAGTTTTAATTACAGTCAATGGCTTCTACTCTTACCAGCCCTTTGGCTGTCAAAAGTCAATGCAGCCATGGTCTCCCATTGAGATTCCCATTGGGTCTCTCATGAGGTCTCCCATCCAGCCCGTGACCAAGGCTCTCACTGCTTAGCTTCAAGAGTCTGTCAAGGGCATGCACAATGGGTTTACAATGGCTGCTGACATGCTGGCTTCCATCTGTGGGACTTTTGTATAGAGCATACATTAGTAAAAGTCAGTTTTAATTACAGTCAATGGCTTCTACTCTTACCAGCCCTTTGGCCTGTCAAAAGTCAATGCATGACCATTGGATCTTCCCATGAGATTCCCATTGGGTCTCTCATGAGGTCTCCATCCAGCCCAGTGACCAAGGCTCTCACTGCTTAGCTTCAAAGTCTGTCAAGGGCATGCACAATGGGTTTACAATGGCTGCTGACATGCTGGCTTCCCATCTGTGGGACTTTTGTATAGGCAATACATTAGTAAAAGTCAGTTTTAATTACAGTCAATGGCTTCTACTCTTACCAGCCCTTTGGCCTGTCAAAAGTCAATGCAGCCATGGTCTCCCATTGAGATTCCATTGGGTCTCTCATGAGGTCTCCCATCCAGCCCGTGACCAAGGCTCTCACTGCTTAGCTTCAAGAGTCTGTCAAGGGCATGCACAATGGGTTTACAATGGCTGCTGACATGCTGGCTTCCCATCTGTGGGACTTTTGTATAGGCATACATTAGTAAAAGTCAGTTTTAATTACAGTCAATGGCTTCTACTCTTACCAGCCCTTTGGCCTGTCAAAAGTCAATGCAGCCATGGATCTCCCATTGAGATTCCCATTGGGTCTCTCATGAGGTCTCCCATCCAGCCCGTGACCAAGGCTCTCACTGCTTAGCTTCAAGAGTCTGTCAAGGGCATGCACAATGGGTTTACAATGGCTGCTGACATGCTGGCTTCCCATCTGTGGGACTTTTGTATAGGCATACATTAGTAAAAGTCAGTTTTAATTACAGTCAATGGCTTCTACTCTTACCAGCCCTTTGGCCTGTCAAAGAGTCAATGCAGCCATGGTCTCCCATTGAGATTCCCATTGGGTCTCTCATGAGGTCTCCCATCCAGCCCGTGACCAAGGCTCTCACTGCTTAGCTTCAAAGTCTGTCAAGGGCATGCACAATGGGTTTACAATGGCTGCTGACATGCTGGCTTCCCATCTGTGGGACTTTTGTATAGCATACATAGTAAAAGTCAGTTTTATACAGTCAATGGCTTCTACTCTTACCAGCCCTTTGCTGTCAAAAGTCATGCAGCCATGGTCTCCCATTGGTTCCATGGTCTCTATAGGTCTCCCATCCACCGTGACCAAGGCTCTCACTGCTTAGTTCAAAGTCTGTCAAGGAGCACAATGGTTACATGGCTGCTGACATCTGCTCCCATCTGTGGGATTTTATAGGCTACATTAGTAAAAGTCGTTTAATACGTCAATGTTCTACTTCAGCCTTTGCCTGTCAAAGTCAATCAGCCATGGTTCCCATTGAGATCCATTGGTCCTCAGAGTCTCCCATCCAGCCCTGACCAAGGTCTCACGCTTGCTTCAAGTCTGTCAAGGGCATGCACAATGGGTTACATGCTGCTGACATGCTGCTTCCCATCTGTGGACTTTTGAAGGCATAATTAGTAAATGTTTTATTACAGTCAATGGCTTCTACTCTTACCAGCCTTGGCTGTCAAATCAATACCATGTCTCCATGAATCCATTGGTCTCTCATAGGTCTCCATCCAGCCTGACAAGCTCTCATGTTAGCTTCAAGTCGTCAAGGGAGCAAATGGGTTACATGGCTGCTGACATGTGGTTCCATTGTGATTTAGGCATACATTAGTAAAAGTCAGTTTTATTACAGTCAATGGCTTCTACTCTTACCAGCCCTTTGGCTGTCAAAAGTCAATGCACCATGGTCTCCCATTGAGATTCCCATTGGTCTCCATAGGTCTCCCATCCAGCCGTGACCAAGCTCTCACTGCTTAGCTTCAAAGTCTGTCAAGGGATGCACAATGGGTTGACAATGGCTGCTGACATGCTGGCTTCCCATCTGTGGGACTTTGTATAGGCTACATTAGTAAAAGTCAGTTTTAATTACAGTCAATGGCTTCTACTCTTACCAGCCCTTTGGCCTGTCAAAAGTCAATGCACCATGGATCCATTGAATTCCATTGGGTCACCTAGGACTCATTGGGTTCTCTCCATCCAGCCCGTGACAAGGCTCTCACTGCTTAGCTTCAAAGTCTGTCAAGGCATGCACAATGGTTTACATGGCTGCTGACATGCTGGCTTCCCATCTGTGGGACTTTTGTATAGGCATACATTAGTAAAAGTCAGTTTTATTACAGTCAATGGCTTCTACTCTTACCAGCCCTTTGGGCTGTCAAAAGTCAATGCAGCCATGGTCTCCATTGAGATTCCCATTGGGTCTCTCATTGAGGTCTCCCATCCAGCCCGTGACCAAAGCTCTCACTGCTTAGCTTCAAGAGTCTGTCAAGGGTATGCACAATGGGTTGACAATGGCTGCTGACATGCTGGCTTCCCATCTGTGGGACTTTTGTATAGGCTATACATTAGTAAAAGTCAGTTTTAATTACAGTCAATGGCTTCTACTCTTACCAGCCCTTTGGCCTGTCAAAGTCAATGCAGCCATGGACTCCCATTGATATTCCCATTGGGTCACCATAGAGACTTCCATTGGGTCTCCATCCAGCCCGTGACCAAGGCTCTCACTGCTTAGTTTCAACAGTCAGTCAAGGGCATGCACAATGGGTTTACAATGGCTGCTGACATGCTGGCTTCCCATCTGTGGGACTTTTGAAGAGCAATACATTAGTAAAAGTCAGTTTTAATTACAGTCAATGGCTTCTACTCTTACCAGCCCTTTGGCCTGTCAAAAGTCAATGCAGCCATGGTCTCCCATTGAGATTCCCATTGGGTCTCTCATGAGGTCTCCCATCCAGCCCGTGACCAAGGCTCTCACTGCTTAGCTTCAAGAGTCTGTCAAGGCATGCACAATGGGTTTACAATGGCTGCTGACATGCTGGCTTCCCATCTGTGGGACTTTTGTATAGGCATACATTAGTAAAAGTCAGTTTTAATTACAGTCAATGGCTTCTACTCTTACCAGCCCTTTGGCCTGTCAAAAGTCAATGCAGCCATTGTCTCTCACCATTGAGACTTCCATTGGTCTCTCATGAGGTCTCCCATCCAGCCCGTGACCAAGGCTCTCACTGCTTAGCTTCAAGAGTCTGTCAAGGCATGCACAATGGGTTGACAATGGCTGCTGACATGCTGGCTTCCCATCTGTGGGACTTTTGTATAGGCATACATTAGTAAAAGTCAGTTTTAATTACAGTCAATGGCTTCTACTCTTACCAGCCCTTTGGCTGTCAAAAGTCAATGCAGCCATGGACTTCCCATTGAGATTCCCATTGGGTCTCTCATGAGGTCTCCCATCCACCGTGACCAAGGCTCTCACTGCTTAGCTTCAAGAGTCTGTCAAGGGCATGCACAATGGGTTTACAATGGCTGCTGACATGCTGGCTTCCCATCTGTGGGACTTTGATAGCAATACATTAGAAAAGTCAGTTTTAATTACAGTCAATGGCTTCTACTCTTACCAGCCCTTTGGCTGCAAAAGTCAATGCACCATGGTCCCCTTGAGATTCCATTGGGTCTCTCATGAGGTCTCCATCCAGGCCGTGACCAAGGCTCTCACTGCTTGCTTAAAGTCTGTCAAGGGCATGCACAATGGGTTTACAATGGCTGCTGACTGCGGCTTCCATTGTGGGACTTTTGAAGAGCAATACATTAGTAAAAGTCAGTTTTAATTACAGTCAATGGCTTCTACTTTACCAGCCCTTTGGCCTGTCAAAAGTCAATGCACCATGGTTCCATTGAGATTCCATTGGGTCTCTCATGAGGTCTCCCATCCAGCCCGTGACCAAGGCTCTCACTGCTTAGCTTCAAGAGTCTGTAAGGCATGCACAATGGGTTTACAATGGCTGCTGACATGCTGGCTTCCCATCTGTGGGACTTTTGTATAGGCATACATTAGTAAAAGTCAGTTTAATTACAGTCAATGGCTTCTACTCTTACCAGCCCTTTGGCTGTCAAAAGCAATGCAGCCATTGTCTCCATTGGTTCTCATGGGTCTCCATCATCAGCCCGTGACCAAGGCTCTCACTGCTTAGCTTCAAGAGTCTGTCAAGGGCATGCACAATGGGTTACAATGGCTGCTGACATGCTGGCTTCCATCTGTGGGACTTTTGTATAGGCATACATTAGAAAAGTCAGTTTTAATTAAGTCAATGGCTTCTACTCTTACCAGCCCTTTGGCTGTCAAAAGCAATGCAGCATGGATCCATTGGTCACTTGACTCCATTGGGTCTCTCATGAGGTCTCCCATCCAGCCCGTGACCAAGGCTCTCACTGCTTAGCTTCAAAGTCTGTCAAGGGCATGCACAATGGGTTTACAATGGCTGCTGACATGCTGGCTTCCCATCTGTGGGACTTTTGTATAGGCATACATTAGTAAAAGTCAGTTTTAATTACAGTCAATGGCTTCTACTCTTACCAGCCTTTGGCCTGTCAAAAGTCAATGCAGCCATGGTCCCCATTGAGATTCCATTGGGTCTCTCATGAGGTCTCCATCCAGCCCGTGACCAAGGCTCTCACTGCTTAGCTTCAAGAGTCTGTCAAGGGCATGCAGAATGGGTTGACAATGGCTGCTGACATGCTGGCTTCCCATCTGTGGGACTTTTGTATAGGCATACATTAGTAAAAGTCAGTTTTAATTACAGTCAATGGCTTCTACTCTTACCAGCCCTTTGGGCTGTCAAAAGTCAATGCAGCCATGGTCTCCCATTGAGATTCCCATTGGGTCTCTCATGAGGTCTCCCATCCAGCCTGTGACCAAGGCTCTCACTGCTTAGCTTCAAGAGTCTGTCAAGTGCATGCACAATGGGTTTACAATGGCTGCTGAAATGCTGGCTTCCCATCTGTGGGACTTTTGAAGAGCAATAAATTAGTAAAAGTCAGTTTTAATTACAGTCAATGGCTTCTACTCTTACCAGCCCTTTGGCCTGTCAAAAGTCAATGCAACCATGGACTCCCATTGAGATTCCTATTGGGTCACCCATAGAGACTCCCATTGGGTCTCTCATGAGGTCTCCCATCCAGCCCATGAGCAAGGCTCTCACTGCTTAGCTTCAAGAGTCTGTCAAGGGCATGCACAATGGGTTTACAATGGCTGCTGACATGCTGGCTTCCCATCTGTGGGACTTTTGTATAGGCATACATTAGTAAAAGTCAGTTTTAATTACAGTCAATGGCTTCTACTCTTACCAGCCCTTTGGGCTGTCAAAAGGCAATGCAGCCATGGTCTCCCATTGAGATTCCCATTGGGTCTCTCATGAGGTCTCCCATCCAGCCCGTGACCAAGGCTCTCACTGCTTAGCTTCAAGAGTCTGTCAAGGGCATGCACAATGGGTTTACAATGGCTGCTGACATGCTGGCTTCCCATCTGTGGGACTTTTGAAGGCAATACATTAGTAAAAAGTCAGTTTTAATTACAGTCAATGGCTTCTACTCTTACCAGCCCTTTGGCCTGTCAAAAGTCAATGCAGCCATGGACTCCCATTGAGATTCCATTGGTCACAAGACTTCCATTGGGTCTCTCATGAGGTCTCCCATCCAGCCCGTGACCAAGGCTCTCACTGCTTAGCTTCAAAGTCTGTCAAGGGCATGCACAATGGGTTTACAATGGCTGCTGACATGCTGGCTTCCCATCTGTGGGACTTTTGAAGGCAATACATTAGTAAAAGTCAGTTTTAATTACAGTCAATGGCTTCTACTCTTACCAGCCCTTTGGCCTGTCAAAAGTCAATGCAGCCATGGTTCTCCCATTGAGATTCCCATTGGGTCTCTCATGAGGTCTCCGGTCTCCCATCCAGCCCGTGATCCAAGGCTCTCACTGCTTAGCTTCAAAGTCTGTCAAGGCATGCACAATGGGTTTACAATGGCTGCTGACATGCTGGCTTCCCATCTGTGGGACTTTTGTATAGGCATACATTAGTAAAAGTCAGTTTTAATTACAGTCAATGGCTTCTACTCTTACCAGCCCTTTGGGCCTGTCAAAAGTCAATGCATGCCATGGTCTCCCATTGAGATTCCCATTGGGTCTCTCATGAGGTCTCCATCCAGCCCGTGACCAAGCTCTCACTGCTTAGCTTCAAGAGTCTGTCAAGGGCATGCACAATGGGTTTACAATGGCTGCTGACATGCTGGCTTCCCATCTGTGGGACTTTTGTATAGGCATACATTAGTAAAAGTCAGTTTTAATTACAGTCAATGGCTTCTACTCTTACCAGCCCTTTGGCCTGTCAAAAGTCAATGCAGCCATGGACTCCCATTGAACCATTGGTCACCCATAGAGACTTCCATTGGGTCTCTCATGCAGCCCAGGTGACCAAGGTCTCACTGCTTAGCTTCAAGAGTCTGTCAAGGGCATGCACAATGGGTTTACAATGGCTGCTGACATGCTGGCTTCCCATCTGTGGGACTTTTGTATAGGCATACATTAGTAAAAGTCAGTTTTAATTACAGTCAATGACTTCTACTCTTACCAGCCCTTTGGGCTGTCAAAAGTCAATGCATGCATGGTCTCCCATCGAGATTCCCATTGGGTCTCTCATGAGGTCTCCAATCCAGCCCGTGACCAAAGCTCTCACTGCTTAGCTTCAAGAGTCTGTCAAGGGCATGCACAATGGGTTGACAATGGCTGCTGACATGCTGGCTTTCTATCTGTGGGACTTTTGTATAGGCATACATTAGTAAAAGTCAGTTTTAATTACAGTCAATGGCTTCTACTCTTACCAGCCCTTTGGCCTGTCAAAAGGCAATGCAGCCATGGACTCCCATTGATATTCCCATTGGGTCACCCATAGAGACTTCCATTGGGTCTCTCATCCAGCCCGTGACCAAGGATCTCACTGCTTAGTTTCAACAGTCTGTCAAGGGCATGCACAATGGGTTTACAATAGCTGCTGGCATGATGGCTTCCCATCTGTGGGACTTTTGTATAGGCATACATTAGTAAAAGTCAGTTTTAATTACAGTCAATGGCTTCTACTCTTACCAGCCCTTTGGCCTGTCAAAAGGCAATGCAGCCATGGTCTCACATTGACATTCCCATTTGGTCTCTCATGAGGTCTCCCATGCAACCCGCGACCAAGGCTCTCACTGCTTAGCTTCAAGAGTGTGTCAAGGGCATGCACAATGGGTTTACAATGGCTGCTGACATGCTGGCTTCCCATCTGTGGGACTTTTGTATAGGCATACATTAGTAAAAGTCAGTTTTAATTACAGCCAATGGCCTCCACTCTTACCAGCCCTTTGGGCTGTTAAAAGTCAATGCAGCCCTAGTCTCCCATTGAGCTTCCCATTGGGTCTCTCATGAGGTCTCCAATCCAGCCCGTGACCAAAGCTCTCACTGCTTAGCATCAAGAGTCTGTCAAGGGCATGCACAATGGGTTGACAATGGCTGCTGACATGCTGGCTTCCCATCTGTGGGACTTTTGTATAGGCATACATTAGTAAAAGTCAGTTTTAATTACAGCCAATGGCCTCCACTCTTACCAGCCCTTTGGGCTGTCAAAAGTCAATGCAGCCATGGACTCCCATTGAGTATTCCATGGCCATAGAGACTTCCATTGGGTCTCTCATCCACCCGTGACCAAGGCTCTCAACTGCTTAGCTTCAACAGTCTGTCAAGGGCATGCACAATGGTTTACAATGGCTGCTGACATGCTGGCTTCCCATCTGTGGGACTTTTGATAGGCAATACATTAGTAAAAGTCAGTTTTAATTACAGTCAATGGCTTCTACTTCTTACCAGCCCTTTGGGCTGTCAAAAGTCAATGCACGCCATGACTCCCATTGAGATTCCATTGGGTCTCTCATGTTCCATCCAGCGTGACCAAGGCTCTCACTGCTTAGCTTCAACAGTCTGTCAAGGGGCATGCACAATGGGTTTACAATGGCTGCTGAATGCTGGCTTCCATCTGTGGGACTTTTGAAGAGCATACATTAGTAAAAGTCATTTTAATTACAGTCAATGGCTTCTCTCTTACCAGCCCTTTGGGCCTGTCAAAAGTCAATGCAGCATGGACTCCCATTGAATCCCATTGTCCCCATGAGTGGTCTCTCATGAGGTCTCCCATCCGCCCGTGACAAGACTCTCACTGCTTAGCTTCAACAATCTGTCAAGGGCATGCACAATGGGTTTACAATGGCTGCTGACATGCTGGCTTCCATCTGTGGACTTTTGAGAGCAATACATTAGAAAAAGTCAGTTTTAATTACAGTCAATGGCTTCTACTCTTACCAGCCCTTTGGCTGTCAAAAGTCAATAGCAGCCATGGATTCCATTGAGATTCCCATTGGGTCTTCATGAGGTCTCCCATCCAGCCCTGACCAAGGCTCTCACTGCTTAGCTTCAAGAGTCTGTCAAGTGCATGCACAATGGTTTACAATGCTGCTGACATGCTGGCTTCCCATCTGTGGGACTTTTGAAAGCATAAATTAGTAAAAGTCAGTTTTAATTACAGTCAATGGCTTCTACTCTTACCAGCCCTTTGGCCTGTCAAAAGTCAATTCAGCCATGACTCCCATTGGATTCCATTGGTCCCCATAGAGACTTCCATTGGGTCTCTCATAGGTCTCCCATCCAGCCCGTGACAAGGCTCTCACTGCTTAGCTTCAAGAGTCTGTCAAGGGCATGCACAATGGGTTTACAATGGCTGCTGACATGCTGGCTTCCATCTGTGGGACTTTTGTATAGGCATACATTAGTAAAAGTCATTTTAATTACAGTCAATGCTTCTACTCTTACCAGCCTTTTGGCTGTCAAAAGTCAATGCAGCATGGCTCCCATGAGATTCCATTGGGTCTCTCATGAGGTCTCCATCCAGCCCGTGACCAAGCTCTCACTGCTTAGCTTCAGAGTCTGTCAAGGGCATGCACAATGGGTTGACAATGGCTGCTGACATGCTGGCTTTCTATCTGTGGGACTTTTGTATAGGCATACATTAGTAAAAGTCAGTTTTAATTACAGTCAATGGCTTCTACTCTTACAGCCCTTTGGCCTGTCAAAAGCAATGCAGCCATGGACTCCCATTGAATTCCCTTTGGGTCACCCATAGAGACTTCCATTGGTCTCCATCCAGCCCGTGACCAAGATCTCACTGCTTAGTTTCAACAGTCTGTCAAGGGCATGCACAATGGTTTACAATGGCTGCTGACATCTGGCTTCCCATCTGTGGGACTTTTGTATAGGCATACATTAGTAAAAGTCAGTTTTAATTACAGTCAATGGCTTCTACTCTTACCAGCCCTTTGGCTGTCAAAAGTCAATGCAGCCATGGACTCCCATTGAGATTCCCATTGGGTCTCTCATGAGGTCTCCCATCCAGCCCGTGACCAAGGCTCTCACTGCTTAGCTTCAAAGTCTGTCAAGGCATGCACAATGGGTTTACAATGGCTGCTGACATGCTGGCTTCCCATCTGTGGGACTTTTGAAGAGCAATACATTAGTAAAAGTCAGTTTTAATTACAGTCAATGGCTTCTCTCTTTACCAGCCCTTTGGCCTGTCAAAAGTCAATGCACATGACCCATGGATTCCCATTGGGTCACCCATAGAGACTTCCATTGGTCTCTCATGAGTCTCCCATCCGCCCATGACCAAGGCTCTCTCTGCTTAGCTTCAAGAGTCTGTCCAGTGCATGCACAATGGGTTTACAATGGCTGCTGACATGCTGGCTTCCCATCTGTGGGACTTTTGAAGAGGAATAAATTAGTAAAAGTCAGTTTTAATTACAGTCAATGGCTTCTACTCTTACCAGCCCTTTGGCCTGTCAAAAGTCAATGCAGCCATGGACTCCCTTTGGGTCTCTCACGAGGTCTCCCATCCAGCCCGTGACCAAGGCTCTCACTGCTTAGCTTCAAGAGTCTGTCAAGTGCTTGCACAATGGGTTTACAATAGCTGCTGACATGCTGGCTTTCCATCTGTGGGACTTTTGAAGAGCAATACATTAGTAAAAGTCAGTTTTAATTACAGTCAATGGCTTCTACTCTTACCAGCCCTTTGGCCTGTCAAAAGTCAATGCAGCCATGGTCTCCCATTGAGATTCCCATTGGGTCTCCTATGATGTCTCCCATCCTGCCCGTGACCAAGGCTCTCACTGCTTAGCTTCAAGAGTCTGTCAAGGGCATGCACAATGGGTTGACAATGGCTGCTGACATGCTGGCTTCCCATCTGTGGGACTTTTGTATAGGCATACATTAGTAAAAGTCAGTTTTAATTACAGTCAATGGCTTCTACTCTTACCAGCCCTTTGGCCTTTCAAAAGTCAATGCACCTATGGACTCCCATTGAGATTCCCATTGGGTCACCCATAGAGACTTCCATTGGGTCTCTCATGAGGTCTCCCATCCAGCCCATGAGCAAGGCTCTCACTGCTTAGCTTCAACAGTCTGTCAAGGGCATGCACAATGGGTTTACAATGGCTGCTGACATGCTGGCTTCCCATCTGTGGGACGTTTGTATAGGCATACATTAGTAAAAGTCAGTTTTAATTACAATAAATGGCTTCTATTCTTACCAGCCCTTTGGCATGTCAAAAGTCAATGCAGCCATGGACTCCCATTGGGTCTCTCATGAGGTCTCCCATCCAGCCCATGACCAAGGATCTCACTGCTTAGCTTCAAAAGTCTGTCAAGTGCATGCACAATGGGTTTACAATGGCTGCTGACATGCTGGCTTTCCATCTGTGGGACTTTTGAAGAGCAATAAATTTGTAAAAGTCAGTTTTAATTACAGTCAATGGCTTCTACTCTTACCAGCCCTTTGGCCTGTCAAAAGTCAATGCAGCCATGGACTCCCATTGAGATTCCCATTGGGTCACCCATAGAGACTTCCATTGGGTCTCTCATCCAGCCCGTGACCAAGGATCTCACTGCTTAGTTTCAACAGTCTGTCAAGGCATGCACAATGGGTTTACAATAGCTGCTGACATGCTGGCTTCCCATCTGTGGGACTTTTGAAGATGAATACATTACTAAAAGCCAGTTTTAATTACAGTCAATGGCTTCTACTCTTACCAGCCCTTTGGCCTGTCAAAAGTCAAGGCAGCTATGGATCCCATTGGAATTCCCATTGGTCACCATAGAGACTTCCATTGTGTCTCTCATGAGGTCTCCTATCCAGCCAGTGACCAAGGCTCTCACTGCTTAGCTTCAACAATCTGTCAAGGGCATGCACAATGGGTTTACAATGGCTGCTGACATGATGGCTTTGCATCTGTGGGACTTTTGAAGAGCAATACATTACTAAAAGTCAGTTTTAATTACAGTCAATGGCTTCTACTCTTACCAGCTCTTTGGCCTGTCAAAAGTCAATGCAGCCATGACTCCCATTGCGTCACTCATAGAAACTTTCATTGGGTCTCTCATGGGGTCTCCCATACAGCCTGAGACCAAGGCTCTCACTGCTTAGCTTCAAGAGTCTGTCAAGGGCATGCACAATGGGTTGACAATGGCTGCTGACATGCTGGCTTCCCATCTGTGGGACTTTTGTATAGGCATACATTAGTAAAAGTCAGTTTTAAATTACAATAAATGGCTTCTATTCTTACCAGCCCTTTGGCATGTCAAAAGTCAATGCAGCCATGGACTTCCATTGATATTCCCATTGGGTCTCTCATGAGGTCTCCCATCCAGCCCGTGACCAAAGCTCTCGCTGCTTAGCTTTAAGAGTCTGTCAAGTGCATGCACAATGGGTTTACAATGGCTGCTGACATGCTGGATTCCCATCTGTGGGACTTTTGAAGAGCAATACATTAGTAAAAGTCAGTTTTAATTACAGTCAATGGCTTCTACTCTTACCAGCCCTTTGGCCTGCAAAAGTCAATGCACCATGGTCTCCCATTGAGATTCCATTGGGTCTCTCATGAGGTCTCCCATACAGGCCGTGACCAAGGCTCTCACTGCTTAGCTTCAACAGTCTGTCAAGGGCATGCACAATGGGTTTACAATGGCTGCTGACATGCTGGCTTCCCATTTGTGGGACTTTTGAAGAGCAATACATTAGTAAAAGTCAGTTTTAATTACAGTCAATGGCTTCTACTCTTACCAGCCCTTTGGCCTGTCAAA
>JARQOC010003088.1:0-19241 GCA_033576535.1 Allobates femoralis | reverse complement strand
CTTTGTTCTAGGTGATAGTTGATAGCTCAAAGTTACTTAAGGTATGATCATGTTTTTAAAAATTATGCTATATTCAAAATTGGCTAGAATTTGCATATATATTTGAAGAACTTCAAATTGAGTTGAATAAGATAATGGAATATTACTATTTTTATTAAGTAGATATTAGTAATGTGAACCAAATTCTCAAATTAGGCAACATAATAGTTTACCCTTTCCTGGGAATGCAATTTCATAATTTTGCATTTCATTTTTTCCTCTCCTCCTTAAAAGAGCCATAACTTTTTATCTTTCTGTCCACAGAGCAATAAGAGGGTTTGCTCTGTGTGAGATGAGTTGTGGTTTTAGAGACACAATTTACTTTACCATCCAAGACAAAATTCCAAGTGCAATGACAATGTGCAAAAAAACAATTTCCCAAATGTTTTTAGGGATTTTTTATGGCATTCATTGTGTGGTAAATTGACTTGGCAATATAGATTTCCATATCAGTATGGCTATGGCAATACCAAACTTGTATATATAACGTTTTTTATTTATGCTATAAAAGAGAAAGCCTCATAAATTTTAAAAATAAAAAACACTTGTATTTTCATGCTACAAAACCTGTAAAATTGTCATTTTTCAGTTCATAGAACTGTGTGAAAGTGTTTTTTTTGCACTTTGAATTGACACTTATTGTTTATAATAATTTTTGGAGTAAGTATGACATTTTGATTGCTTCATAATACATTTTTGAGGTATTGTAATATCCAAAAACATTTTTTACCATTCAGATTAATCAATATATTATACAGTGCCTACAAGTAGTATTCAACCCCCTGCAGATTTAGGTGGTTTGATAAGATGCAAATAAGTTAGAGCCTTCAAACTGCAAACGAGAGTAGGATTTATTAACAGAAGCATAAATCTTACAAACCAAAAAGTTATGTTGCTCAGTTGAATTTTAATAAATTTTAAACATAAAAGTGTGGGTCAATTATTATTCAACCCCTCAAACCACCAGCATTCTGTTTGGTCCCCCTAAACTATTAAGAAGTAGTTCAGGTACAAAGAACAATGAGCTTCACATGTGTGGATTAATTATCTCTTTTGCCAGCCTTTTCTGACTATTTAAGACCCTCCCCAAACTTGTGAACAGCACTCATACATGGTCAACATGGGAAAGACAAAGGAGCATTCCAAGGCCATCAGAGACAAGATCGTGGAGGGTCACAAGGCTGGCAAGGGGTACAAAACCCTTTCCAAGGAGTTGGGCCTACCTGTCTCCACTGTTGGGAGCATCATCCGGAAGTGGAAGGCTTATAGAACTACTGTTAGCCTTCCACGGCCTGGACAGCCTTTGAAAGTTTCCTCCCGTGCCGAGGCCAGGCTTGTCCGAAGAGTCAAGGCTAACCCAAGGACAACAAGGAAGGAGCTCCGGGAAGATCTCATGGCAGTGAGGACATTGGTTTCAGTCAATACCATAAGTAACGTACTCCACCGCAATGGACTCTGTTCCAGACGAGCCAGTAAGGTACCTTTACTTTCAAAGCGTCATGTCAAGGCTCGTCTACAGTTTGCTCATGATCACTTGGAGGACTCTGAGACAGACTGGTTCAAGGTTCTATGGTCTGATGAGACCAAGATCGAGATCTTTGGTGCCAACCACACACGTGACGTTTGGAGACTGGATGGCACTGCATACGACCCCAAGAATACCATCCCTAAAGTCAAGCATGGTGGTGGCAGCATCATGCTGTGGGGCTGTTTCTCAGCCAAGGGGCCTGGCCATCTGGTCCGCATCCATGGGAAGATGGATAGCACGGCCTACCTGGAGATTTTGGCCAAGAACCTCTGCTCCTCCATCAAGGATCTTAAGATGGGTCGTAATTTCATCTTCCAACAAGACAACGACCCAAAGCACACAGCCAAGAAAACCAAGGCCTGGTTCAAGAGGGAAAAAATCAAGGTGTTGGAGTGGCCTAGTCAGTCTCCTGACCTTAACCCAATTGAAAACTTGTGGAAGGAGCTCAAGATTAAAGTCCACATGAGACACCCAAAGAACCTAGATAACTTGGAGAAGATCTGCATGGAGGAGTGGGCCAAGATAACTCCAGAGACCTGTGCCAGCCTGATCAGGTCTTATAAAAGATGATTATTAGCTGTAATTGCAAACAAGGGTTATTCCACAAGATATTAAACCTAGGGGTTGAATAATAATTGACCCACACTTTTATGTTTAAAAATTATAAAAATTCAACTGAGCAACATAACTTTTTGGTTTGTAAGATTTATGCTTCTGTTAATAAATCCTACTTTCGTTTGTAGTTTGAAGGCTCTAACTTATTTGCATCTTATCAAACCACCTAAATCTGCAGGGGGTTGAATACTACTTGTAGGCACTGTATATTATATTATATTTTGAAAGATCAGACATTTATAGATATTGAAAACCACACCAGAGCATCCGGAAGCGCTAGGTAAATCACCAAGAATTGGCGTTTCTAATGAATGTGCCAATTTTTGAAGCAACTGTGGGTTATTATTCTTTAGCCTGGGGGGCCTCATCACATTGAGAATACCAGCCCCCAGCTTCCTGGTTTTTACCTTAGCTGGCAATCAAAAATAGGAAAAAAACTACACTTTTTATTTGTCATTATTTATTTAAATAAATAATTAATTATTTACTTAAATAATTAAAAAATAATAATGGGGCCTCCTGTATTTTCAATTGGCAGCCAAGGTAATGCCAGGCAGTTGTGGTTGACAGCCTATAGCTATCTGCTTTATCTGTGCTGAGAATCAAAAGTATGGTGAAGCCTAATGTACATTTTTTTAAATTATTTATTTATTTTTATATCCCTATGATGGCAGGATTGTTGCCAATAGCATCTAGTCACAGATGCAGGCCCAATGGATGTGAGGGCAACAGCCAATCACAGCGTGGGCATCTGTGATTGGCTGCAGCAGTGCAGTGAATAATCAGGAAATTAATGAGTGGCTTGGAAGTACAAGCGCGTGGTCCTTTGAAGTATAATGCCGCTATTTTTTCCACCATTTTGCTTATTTTTACAACCCCTCAGCCCTGCAAGACACCATTTTATAACTTTAATATCTGGACTTGGCTCAAGTTTAGGTCATATCCAGTCTCAAACTCTTACTGTAAATAATGACTGTCCAGATCTGCAAAACCAAAACAGCTGCGGGTTCGCCCAGCTCTAGTTGCTATATGTCCATGTGCACTTATCCTTTAGAAAATGAAGCAAATATCATTCAGTCCAACTCAAAGGTTGCAGATTATATCATCCATAACTGAGCAGAATTTTCCCAACAGGTGCATCATGTTGCTCTGTACATGAAATTATAAAACCTGATTATGTACAGTTTTTGCCCAATGGTAAACATTGAGATAACTTTGGGATAAAACAAGTGATACCATTTATAAGGTCTATAAATTAAAAATAAAACTTGACTTTTTAAATTGTGTTTGGAAATACATGAACATTTTGTAGGGAAAAGATCATAAGTTTAGCAATGCAATGTTTCTTTTCTTTGTGAAGAAATGTATACTTATGACATGAAGAAGTGAAGAAACTCCTTTGTTGGAATTATGGAAAAAAATTATGGTACTGAGCAAACTATAATTAAAAAACTTGAATATAACAAAAGTAATAACTTGAGGTCTTTGAGAACATATGGAGACCACAAATTGAAAGATGTATGTCTCATAGTGGAACAGATTCACCCAAGGGACTTTAGATGTGTTGGTCGAGAAATTGTTTTTTTTCTACCCTTCTTCCAAGGATTATTATCTTACCATCAATAAAGCTGTATGAGGCTTGTTTTTTGTGGGTTGAGTTATGCTTTTGAATATAACCATTGATTTAACTATGCAGTTGTGATACCCATGGGATGAGAATGGAGTGTGTATGTGTATAGAATAGGTATCTTAATAATAGAATAGTGACCACAGGTCTTATCATTCCATCTATGTATCAGTACATGGTTGAAATATGAAAGGGTGAACTATCTTTGACATTATGCTGCTATGATGAGAAAACAAGCTGTATGTCTGGTGACAGACATTTCATGACAGGAACACAGATGGACATCTTGTGACTTACGTCCTGTGACAGGAATACAGATGGACGTCTTGAGAGATATATCCTGTGACAGAAACACAGATGGACGTATTGTGACATACGTCTTATAACCGGCAGTCAGCACGTGATCATAGATATTCTAAAACTATATAAAAGAGGGAGGTTACGTTAAGTGAGTGGGGGGGGGAAACTTTTCTAGAAGGCAAGGTGGACGCAGTCTTCTGTAATGCAAGCGGTGTTGATCCCTCCTCACTGATCATGACCTCCCCGATGAAGGTGAAGCAGCTACAATGCACGGTAAAGGTATTGATGCTTATTCGCTATAATTAAGTCTAGGTATGATTTGTATTAAGTCTGTATTCAATAGATGACAATTCATGTGCTACTTTGTAAACAAATTGAATCTTGCTATAAAAAATGTTATCATTTATGCCTGATTTGGAAGCCAGTGAGCACTACGTAAGTACGGGCTCTGCCCCGATCTAGGTACATTTAGCAGGACATTAATTGGCGTAGTCAGCAGGATGCCCCACAGTGGGGTATTTAAAGAACACCTTATTTTTGAGTAATATTTTCTTATTTGGCATTTTTCAAAATTTCTTGATCTTTAGGCAGAGTACCAAAATGTTCAGAAAACATAAGGAAACAGCTAAGGAAACTGTTATGGAGGTTCCCGGCTGGACCGAGGCTCTATAAAATATCATAGCACATGAATTGGTCAATTGTGGTCTGGCAGAACAATGGCAGGATAAGCTCAAAGATTCTGAACCCTATAGTGTTGTTGATGTACTTATAGGGATCCCTGAAAAGGCAGGTGATGTGGTAGCCCTTCGATGTTGTGAAGTTACTCGATGGAGTAGTCTCTTGATGTTAAAATTACTCGAGAGGGTCCCTCCAAAGGCAGGTGATGAAGCAATATTGGGGAAGTGAAACTGGACGCTAGCCTCAGCCTATAGGACAGTTCATAGGAAAAATTCTCAGCTGGTTATGAAAGTGAAGTGCCCGCTAGTGTGCAGTTTGAATCAGTTGGCATTTTGTCAAAAACCTTTCAAAGCCGCATAACTTTTAAATTAAAATAGATAAATAAATGTGTTTAAAGGATAGTGCAAACACATTGCACTTGTGTATTAACATTTGTTTGTCGAATAATTGTGTGTGAAAGAACGTGACTGGTATGAGACTCCTTGATTGATTGATCAAAAGCTTTTGAAAAGTCCATATACACCACATCCACTGCAATTCTTTGGTCCAGTCCAGAACTTACTTCTTCATAGAAGCTTATCAGATTAGTTTGACTGGAACGGTCCCTCGTAAAACCATGTTGATATTGGATCATGAGGTTATTTTTCTTCAGATACTCCAGTATAGCATCTCTTAGAAAACCCTCTAGGATTTTACCCACAGTAGAGGTTAAGCTTACTGGCCTATAATTTCCAAGTTCAGTTTTTGTCCCCTTTTTGAATATTGGCTCCACATTTGCTATACGCCAGTCCTGTGGTACAGACCCTGTTATTATGGAATCTTTAAATATTAAAAATAATGGTCTATCTATGACAGTACTTAATTCCTGCAGCACTCTTGGGTGTATCCCATCCGGGCCCGGGGATTTGTCAATTTTAGTGATTTTTAGACGATCCGTACTTCCTGCTGGGTTAAGCAGGTGACATTTAATTGAGAGTTTTTGTTATCACTGATCATATTGTCTGTCATGGGATTTTCTTGTGTAAATACTGTTGAAAAAAAGTAATTTAGCATATTGGCTTTTTCCTCATCCTCATCCACCATTTCACCCAGACTATTTTTAAAGGGGCCAACACCATCATTTTTTAGTTTCTTACTATTTACCGTATATACTCGTGTATAAGCCGACCCGTGTATAAGCCGACCCCCCTACTTTTGCCCCCAAAATCTGGGAAAACCTATTGACTTGTGTATAAGCCGAGGGTGGACCCAGCACAGGTATACAGCCCCCAACAGTGTGGTATACAGGCCTCCCCGGGGGGGGGGGTTTGGGGGCATACAGCGTCCCCAGGGGGGGGGGGACGACACACACACACACATACAGCGGCCCCCGGGGGGGGGGGGTTTGGGGGGGCATACAGCGGCCCCCGGGGGGGGGCATAAAGCAGCCCCCGGGGGGGGGAATACAGCGGCCCCCGGGGAGGCATACAGCGGCCCCCAAATGCTGGCACTCGCCCCACTTGTAAGGGCCCCCCCCCCCCACTGCTGCTTAACTTACCATCCCGGTCTTCTGCACAGCGCCGCTCCTCGGTGCTCAGTCCTCGCTGCTCCCGTCCTGCTACATCCGGGATCCCCGGCCGTCGCGCGATGACGTCATATGCCTGCGCCGGCCGGGAATCCCGGATGTAGCAGGACGGGAGCACCGAGGAGCGGCGCTGTGCAGAAGACCGGGATGGTAAGATACGCAGGGGGGTGGGGGGGGGCCCTTACAAGGGGGGCGAGTGCCAGCATTTGGGGGCATATATGCACTGTTTCCCCTGCCGCTGATTGACAGGGGGAAGCAGTGCATATATAATGAGCGGCCCCACGTGACTGGGCCGCTCATACAGCAGCCTCCCCCCGCCTCCTCCAGCCTCCACAGCCCCCACCACCATATTGACTCGTGTATAAGCCGAGGGGGAGACTTTTCAGCCCAAATTTTGGGCTGAAAAACTCGGCTTATACACGAGTATATACAGTATGTAGTTTAAAAATATTTTGGGATTATTTTTACTTTCTCTGGCAATGAGTCTCTCTGTCTCAATCTTTGCTGCCTTGATTTGCTTTTTACAGATGTTATTTAATTTTCTGTATTTATTTAATGCTTCATCACTACCTACTTGCTTTAATTCCCTAAATGATTTCTTTTTGTCACTTATTGGTCCTCTTACCGCTTTATTTAGCCATAGTGGTTTCCTCCTATTTCTAGCATGCTTATTCCCATAGGGTATATATTGTGCCCAGGTCCTATTCAGGATGCTAATAAACATCTCCCATTTGCTTTGTGTACTTTTATGTCTCAGGACATCGTCCCAGTTTATTGCACTAAGATCATCTCTCAACCGTTGGAAATTTGCCTTCCTGAAGTTTAGTGTCCTTGTAGCCCCTCTACTACACATCTTAGTAAAGGATACTTGAAAACTTATTATGTTATGATCACTATTACCCAAGTGACCTCCAACCCGTATATTTGATATGTGGTCTGGCCTGTTGGTTAATATTAGGTCTAACATTGCCCCCCTTCTTGTTGGGTCCTGAGCCAGTTCTTCTTGACTCATTGAAATGCTTGTTTAACTCCCAAGCAGATGCGGCAGCCTCAATGTCTGTCGCAGGTACTGAACCTGATAAAGAGAAAGAAATATGGTTGCATGGTATAGCTGTTTGGACGCATCAGAAAAGTGGACACTTGAGAGAAAATGCCACTTACAGGTGGATACAAGACAGAGGAGTGCCCTTAACTTTAAATGTTATAAAACAAGTCATTGCACAATTTCCCATATTTGAACATTCACAGAAAAGGGCAGTACCACATACTGTAATGGGACACATAGGTCAGTTGCCAGCTTAGATTTGGCAGATGGATTTCATCGTCTTCTGCCAGAGAGTAGAAGTTGTAAATATATCTGTACAGCTGCAGACACATACTCAGAATTGATGGTGAGGTTTCTTTGTAAATCTGCCACCCAGTGGAGTATTTTGAGAACACTAAAACTGATTACATTTTATTATGGTACTCCATTACAGGTTTAAATGGACAATGGAGAGATAATTTAAGTGAGGCTCTCCAAATATTTAAGAACAGAACTATCACTGATTACACATAATTTGAGCATGCATAAAGTACATGTAAGATACACTGATCTATTGAAAATCTAATGAGGAAGCACAAATTCCTTACAGAGCTATTCCAGCAGCTGCAGGATTGGACCTCTACTTAATAGAGGCAGTGCTCATAGCACCAGGTAAGGTAAGTACCATTTGTACTGGTTTTGCATGCAAGATTCCTAAAGGACATTTTGGTGAAATTGCAACAAGATCTAGTTTTGCTTTAAAAGGTGCAATAGTAGAAGGAGATGTTATTGATCCTGATTATCAAGGAGAAATTAAGGTTCTCATGTTGAATCTAGAGACAGAACCCTCAGTGTTGTCTACGGGCCAAAGGATTGCCCAAATGTTACTTATACCTGTAAACTTGTCCCAAGTTAAGAAAGGAACAGCCCCTACAGAATTGACAGTCAGGGGAGATAAAGGTTTTGGGTCCTCCAATATCACTAAAGTGAAGGTGAAGCAGCTACAATGCGCGGTAAAGGTATTGATGCTTATTCGCTACAATTAAGTCTAGGTATGATTTGTGTTTAGTCTGTATTCAATTGATGACAATTCATGTGCTACTTTGTTAACAAATAAATGTAATCTTGCTATAAAAAATGTTATCATTCATGCCTGATTTGTAAGTCAGTGAGTGCTACGTAAGTACGGGCTCTGCCACGATCTAGGTAAATTTAGCAGGACAACAGTGTACAGAGAAATTAGAAAAAATATTCACAATTAATTATTTATTTACAATGTTCTCAGTATTATAAAACTAACCAGGCAATATTATTTCCAGGTCAGTATGTAGATTCCAAACTTGTCTAGTTTTTTTCTTTTTTTATATCGTATTGATTTTTTTTTATTGTTTTATTTTCAATGGAGCAAAATGGGGTGATTTGAATATTTTTTTTTTATTGTTTTTTTCATATTTTCAAAAACCTTTATTTTTTACCTTTTACTGTATTTACTAGGCCCCTTAGTTACTTGAAGCTGCAATAATTTTGATAGCTTGTGCTACATAGAACAGTGCGTCAGCACTGTTTTGTATTTAGCAGAATTTATGATCTCCTAAGAATGCTGACTCCCAGCCTGAATTCACAGTAGGTTGTAATGATAAACACAGGGGTCATTAGCTGACCCCTGTGTGTCATGACTAGTGATGGGCGAATCCTAAATTACTCGGAATCGCTTGACTCTAGCGAGTCCGAGCCCAGGACTCGCTACTCGTTGCGAGTCTAGCGAGTCCAATGTTAATGAATGGGGAAGCGAGTAATAGCGAGTAGTGTGAGATTTACAAATCGCAGATGTGTCTCGGAAGCTTCAGCCTGAAGCAATCCTAGTTTTGTCATTTATTTGCATTGCTCGTTTACTTTGTAAGTAATCGCTCACTCGCACAGATAAGAGTCCTGTCTTCTCTGTGTTCTGGCTGCCCCAGCTCCAGGGTCCTAGAGCCTGCCTGCTGCCTGATGTAGCAGTGCTGAGATTGTTCTCAGTCTGCTCATTCCCTGTGTACAGACATGAATGTCTGTGCACAGAGATGATGTAGCAGAGCTGAGATTGTTCTCAGTCTGCTCATTCCCTGTGCATATACATCTATATTTATGCACAGGGGATGTAGCAGAGAGGACATCGCGTTTTGGACTGCGTCGGACGGAAGAGGATTTTTTTAATTAAAGATGGAGTCCCTAATGGCTTTTTTTTTTATTTCTAATAAAATATTTTCTTTGTGTTGTGTTTTTTTAAAACAATTTAATAGAAATTCATGGCGGTCATGTCTAATATTGGCGTGACCGCCATAAATTTCGGGCTTAGGGCCAGCTGATAATACAAAGCTGGCCCTAACCCCTTTATTACCCAGCGTGCCACCGCTACCAGGGCCGCTGGAAGAGCGGGGTTCAGCGCCAGAGGATGGCGCTTCAATGAACGCGCCATCTTCTGGGGCGGCTGCGGGCTGCAATTTGCAGCGGGGGGTGCCCAGAAAGCTTGGGCATCCCTGCGCTGCGGATTCCAGCCCCCAGCTGCTTAGCTGTACCTGGCTAGACATAGAAATTGCGCGGAGCCCCACGCATTTTTTTTAAATTATTTCATGAAATTCTGAGATTCTGACTCTGACTCTGAGACTCTGAGACTCTGACTCTGAAATTCATGAAATAATTTTAAAAAAATGCGTGGGGCTCCGCGCAATTTCTATGTCTAGCCAGGTACAGCTAAGCAGCTGGGGGCTGGAATCCGCAGCGCACCGATGCCCAAGCTTTCTGGGCACCCCCCACTGCAAATTGCAGCCCGCAGCCGCCCCAGAAGATGGCGCGTTCATTGAAGCGCCATCCTCTGGCGCTGAACCCCGCTCTTCCAGCGGCCCTGGTGGCGGTAGCACGCTGGGTAATAAAGGGGTTAATACCAGCTTTGTTATACAAGCTGGTATTAAGCCCGGGATTCTTAATGTCAGGCCACGTTTGACCCAGCCACTAAGAATCTCCAATAAAGGGTTAAAAAAACACAGAGAAAAATTTTTATTTGAAATAAAAAAAAGCCATTAGGGACTCCTTCTTTAATTAAAAAAATCCTCTTCCGTCCGACGCAGTCCAAAACGCGATGTCCTCTCTGCTCATCCCTGTGCATAAATATAGATGTCTATGCACAGGGAATGAGCAGACTGAAAACAATCTCAGCACTGCTACATCATGTCTGTGAGCAGGCGGGCTCTAGAACCCTGGAGCTGCACAGAGAAGACAGCTGGACTCGGCTCGCAAAGAAACAGCAGTTACTTTGCGAGTTTCCCTGCTATCACTGGCACAGTAGCCAGTGATTACTCGCGAGTCTAATGCAAACAATGGCAATCCTAGTTTTGTCAGTGTTTCTGACAAAACTAGGATTGATATTGATTTGCATTGGACTCGTGCGAGTAATCACTGGGAAACTCGCAGAGTACCGAGTCCTGCGAGTCCCTTACTACTCGCCGAGTAACGAGTCCTAGCGAGTAGATTCGTCCATCCCTAGTCATGACAACTCATCGGCACCCAGCAATGAAATCATGGCGCACTAAATGGAGCAGGAATGGCACAACCCCTGCCAGCACATGTTAAGTCCCACTGTCAGGAATTGACAGGGGCATTTAAATGGTAAAAGCCTCTGGCAGATCTCCGAATGACTCATGGCTTTTATAGGCACATGTCAGCTGACTAAAGACATCATATATAGCGAAAGATGTGTGCTTGATGAACAAGCCTGTATCAAATGCAGGAACATGACATATGATGTAAATTTATGTAAGATGTCATGAATGGGTTAATTGAGTACCAATGAGGACCAACACCCTATAGGCACCTTTCTACCACGATATTTGGCAATTATTTTTGCTCATATTTAATATAATTAGAGATATTTAATAACCTCTATTAGAACAATATTTTACCTGCAGCTATGGGTAACGTTCCTGTTAGTCTAGGGTAGTTCAGAGTTAGCAAGTGGGTAATGCTTACATTTATTGTCAACTAGGATAGTGGAAATGCTAATAACAACAATCTGAATATGTAGGGCAGTGCAGGGGTTAATAATGGATAATAGTAAGGTAACATGTAAACTAGGGAAGTGAAGAAGGTAATGATAGCATCATTGGTGGGCTACAGCTGTGAAAGAAAGAATAATAACGTCCAGGGTTGGGTATGATAGTAAATGAGTTAAGAATAACATCCCAGTAATCCTGGACAATAATAACAACCTCCTTAATGGCCTGTAGACTATTACCAGAGGTTCCCCCCACCCAATCCAACACCCCCTCCCCCCCACACATCATCATCATCTGTTATCTCTTAACAAAGCAGTTCAGGCAATTACAGTGTTGGCCAAAAGTATTGACACCCCTGCAATTCTGTCAGATAATACTCAGTCTCTTCCTGAAAATGATTGCAATCACAAATTCTTTGGTATTATTATCTTCATTTAATTTGTCTTCAATGAAAAAACACAAAAGAGAATGAAGCAAAACGCAAAACATTGATCATTTCACACAAAACTCCAAAAATGGGCCAGACAAAAGTATTGTCACCCTCAGCCTAATACTTGGTTGCACAACCTTTAGCCAAAATAACTGCGATCAACCGCTTCCGGTAACCATCAATGAGTTTCTTACAATGCTCTGCTGGAATTTTAGACCATTCTGTTTTGGCAAACTGCTCCAGGTCCCTGATATTTGAAGGGTGCCTTCTCCAAACTGCCATTTTTAGATCTCTCCACAGGTGTCTATGGCATTCAGGTCTGGACTCACTGCTGGCCACCTTAGAAGTCTCCAGTGCTTTCTCTCAAACCATTTTCTAGTGCTTTTTGAAGTGTGCTGCAAAATTTGTTGGTAGTCTTCAGACTTCATAATGCCATGCACACGGTCAAGCAGTCCAGTGCCAGAGGCAGCAAAGCAACCCCAAAACATCAGGGAACCTCCGCCATGTTTGACTGTAGGGACCGTGTTCTTTTCTTTGAATGCCTCTTTTTTTCTCCTGTAAACTCTATGTTGATGCCTTTGCCCACAAAGCTCTACTTTTGTCTCATCTGACCAGAGAACATTCTTCCAAAATGTTTTAGGCTTTCTCAGGTAAGTTTTGGCAAACTCCAGCCTGGCTTTTTTATGTCTCGGGGTAAGAAGTGGGGTCTTCCTGGGTCTCCTACCATACAGTACCTTTTCATTCAGACGCCGACGGATAGTACGGGTTGACACTGTTGTACCATCGGACTACAGGGCAGCTTGAACTTGTTTGGATGTTAGTCGAGGTTCTTTATCCACCATATCCACGCACAATCTTGCGTTGAAATCTCTTGTAAATTTTTCTTTTCCGTCCACATCTAGGGAAGTTAGCCACAGTGCCATGGGCTTTAAACTTCTTGATGACACTGCTCATGGTAGACACAGGAACATTCAGGTCTTTGGAGATGGACTTGTAGCCTTGAGATTGTTCATGCTTCCTCACAATTTGGTTTCTCAAGTCCTCAGATAGTTCTTTGGTCTTCTTTCTTTTCTCCATGCTCAATGTGGTACACACAAGGACACAGGACAGAGGTTGAGTCAACTTTAATCCATGTCAGCTGACTGCAAGTGTGATTTAGTTATTGCCAACACATGTTAGGTGCCACAGGTAAGTTACAGGTGCTGTACATTACTCAAATTAGAGAAGCATCACATGATTTTTCTAACAGTGCCAATACTTTTGTCCATCCCCTTTTTTATGTTTGGTGTGGAATTATAATCAATTTGGCTTTAGGACAATTCTTTTTGTGTTTTTTTCATTGAAGACAAATTAAATGAAGATAATAATACCAAAGAATTTGTGATTGCAATCATTTTCAGGAAGAAGTTGAGTATTATCTGACAGAATTGCAGGGGTATCAATATTTTTGGCCAACACTGTATACAGTTCTGTGATTGGTCAGCTTAGATGATGACATGTTCATATAGATTGTACATTTATGAGCAGGGTCCTTGCTCCTCCTGTAACCTGGATAACTATATGTTATTCTGTAATATCTGATATTTTCTGTATATGTCCCCCTCATTGTAAAGTGCTGCAGAATACGATGTCAATATATAAATAAAATTAATATTGTTATTTATGATGTTGTATTTGTGCAATTTTTCAGAGACAATTATAGAATGACTAGATGGTAGCTGGATTCTAACGCATCAAGTATTCCAGAATATGTATGTAGTTGACATACTGTGATTGACAGAACTTGTTCAGTCAACTTGAGTGAACTACATATATATATAGCAGCTCTATGGTATATGGTGGTACATTACAGCACATGTATAGCAACACTATAGTATATGGCGGTACATTACAGTACATGTATAGCAATGCTATAGTATATGGCGGTAAATTATAGTACATGTATTGCAGTACTATGGTATATGGCAGTACATTACAGTACATGTATAGCAGCACTATAGTATATGGCGGTACATTACAGCACATGTATAGCAACACTATAGTATATGGCGGTACATTACAGTACATGTATAGCAGCACTATAGTAAATGGCGGTACATTACAGCACATGTATAGCAGCACTATAGTATATGGCAGTACATTACAGTACATGTATAGCAGCACTATAGTATATGGCGGTACATTACAGTACATGTATAGCAGCACTATAGTATATGGCGATACATTACAGTACATGTATAGCAGCACTATGGTATATGGTGGTATATTACAGTGCATGTATAGCAGCACTATAGTATATGGCGGTACATTACAGTACATGTAAAGTAACACTATAGTATATGGTGGTACAGTATAGCACATGTATAGCAGCACTATGGTATATGGCGGTATATTACAGTACATGTATAGCAGCACTATGGTATATGGTGGTACATTACAGGACATGTAAAGTAACACTATAGTATATGGCGGTACAGTATAGCACATGTATAGCAGCACTATAGTATATGGCATTATATTACAGTATATGTACAGGTGCACTATAGTATATGGTGGTATTTTATAGGACATGTATAGCAGCACTATAGTATATGGCTGTACATTACATCGCATGTATAGCAGGATGGTGGCGAGCGGGTCAGGATGGAGCAAGCGGGGCAGGATGGTGGTGGCATGGCAGCATGGAGCTGGTGGGGCATGATGGAGTGAGTGGGGCAGGATGGAGTGAGTGGGGCAGGATGGAGCCAGAGGAGCAGGATAGTGGCGGGGGGGCCGGATGGTGGTGAGTGGGGCAGGATGGAGCGAGTGGGGCAGGATGGTGGCGGCGGGGCAGGATGGAGCCAGCGGGGCAGGATGGAGCCGGAGGAGCAGGATGGAGCCGGAGGAGCAGAATGGTGGCGAGGGCGGGGCAGGATGGTGGGGAGCAGGGTAGGATGGAGCCGGGGGGCAGGATGGAGCCAGGGGGGGTCAGGATGGAGGCAGGTGGGTTGAATGGAGCTGGGGGGGCAGGATCATGCCGGGGGGGCAGGATGGAGGCAGGGGGGCAGGATGGAGCCGGCGGGCAGTGCACGATGGAGGCGGCGGGGGGGGCAGGATAGAGGCGGCGGGGGGCAGGATGAAGGCGGAAGGGGGGCAGGATGGAGGTGGAGGGGGGGCAGGATGGAAGAATCGGGGTAGGATGGAGCCGGCGGGGCAGGATGGAGGCGGGGGGCAGGATGGAGGTGAGGAGCTAGAACAGCGGGGGGGCAGGATGGAGCGAGTGGGGCAGGAAAGGGGGAACAGGGCAGGATGGAGCGAGCGGGGCAGGATGGAGCCGGAGGAGCAGGATGGAGCCAGAGAAGAAGGATGGAGCCAGAGGAGCAGGATGGAGCCGGAGGAGCAGGATGGTGGCGGGGGGGCAGGATGGTGGCGAGCAGGGCAGGATGGAGCCAGGGGGGGCAGGATGGAGCCGGGGGGTGGCAAGATGGAGGCAGGTGGGCAGGATGGAGGCAGGGGGGCAAGATGGAGCCGGCGGGACAGGACGGAAGCTCGGTAGTCAGCGCAGGACGGAGGCTCGGTGGTCAGCGCAGGACGGAGGCTCGGTGGTCAGCGCAGGATGGAGGCTTGGTGGTCAATGCAGGATGGATGCTTGGTGGTCAGTGCAGGATGGAGGCTCGGTGGTCAACACAGGACGGAGGCTCTGTGGTCAGCGCAGGACAGAGGATCGGTGGTCAACGCAGGACGGAGGCTTGGTGGTCAGTGCAGGATGGAGGCTCGGTGGTCAGCGCAGGACGGAGGCTCGGTGGTCAGCGCAGGATGGAGGCTCGGTGTTCAGCGCAGGACGGTGGCTCGGTGATCAGCGCTGTGCGGTGGCTCGGTAGTCAGCACTGTGCGATGGCTCAGTGGTCAGTGCTGTGTGATGGCTTGGTGGTCAGCACTGTGTAGTGGCTCGGTGGTCAGCACTGTGCAGTGGCTTGGTGGTCAGCGCTGTGTGGTGGCTCAGTGGTCAGCACTGTGCGGTGGCTCGGTGGTCAGCACTGTGCGGTGGCTTGGTGGTCAGCACTATGCAGTGGCTCGGTGGTCAGCGCTGTGCGGTGGCTCGGTGGTCAGCGCTGTGCGGTGGCTCGGTGGTCAGTGCTGTGTGGTAGCTCAGTGGTCAGCGCTGTGCGGTGATTCAGTGGTCAGCGCAGGATGGAGGCAGAGTGGTAAGGGTGGGATAAAGACAGAGTGGTCAGCGCAGGACGGAGGCTCGGTAATCAGCACAGTGCAGTGGCTCGGTGGTCAACACTGTGCGGTGGCTCAGTGGTCAGCACTGTGCAGTGGCTCGGTGGTCCGCACTGTGCCTCCGCTACCAATCGCACTCCTCCGCTCCGACGACATGTTTCTTCCAACATGGCGTCCAGGAACTCTCATTGTCCGAAAAGTCTTGCGAGACTTCCCGGACGTGATATTGGATCCAGTCCTCCGGTGGCGGCGACATACTTAGTCCAAGATGGCGTCCGGGAAGTCTCGTGAGACTTTTCGGACGGCGAGAGTTCACGGACGCCATGTTGGAATAAACATGTCGACGAAACGGAGGAGTGCGGTCGGCGGCGGAGGGGAAGGCAAGAGGATCGTCTGCAGGCGGCAGCGGGGAATACGCAGGGCCGGTGGTAAATATGGCCGACAGAGTGCATGGAGGCATGAGTGGGGGTATGAGTTTGGAAGTGGTGAGCGAAGAAGGGTGCGCAAGAAGAGTGGAAGGGATGTGTGTGTGTGAGATAGTGTCGGAGTGTGTGTGGGGCCGCAGCTTGTACCGATGGCGGGAGTGGGGCTTTGGAAGCCCTGCTCCCGGCAATGGGTGGCCATATTGGAACACCCAGAGTGGGTGTAGAGGCTACTTCAGCCAGGATGTGACGTAGCATACCATTACATCCTGACGGAAGTAGCCTTGGGGTTTTATTATAATATATATAATTATATTAGTTTTTAGCATCTTTTCGCTCAGAGTAAAACTCCTTCCCTACCTGGGATCATGTGCAGTTGAATATTACAATTTCTGAATGCACCACTCCAGCATTTTTTCTTTGCTTTTTTTTATTACAGCATTGTAGTTGTGTTTTAAATATAAATCCCCTTACTCTTGATTCTCACCTTGCAGTGGCTTTACCTTCTTTCACAGACGCTTCTGTCGGTCTCCTATGATTTGTGACCTGCAAGAAGCTCCGGTGTTTAATGGAGCACCGAATGGTCACAACTCAATATATCTAAATGAGAACCTTGTTCTGGCTCTCAAAGAGATGCATTGGGAGGTGTGACCTAACATCTCACTGGCCAGAACACAAGATGATGCCTTGTGACCGAAACAGTGTCGGTAAGAGGAGAAGACGCCAAAAAATGAGTATAGAACGGGGGTAAAGGACTTAGGTTTCAAGGAATACTTCAGTGCTGAAAAAAAAAATGCTGAAGTGATACATTAAGTGTTTTATTTAATAGAAGTAGAAATGCAATGTGTATAATGTGTAATCTCACATATGTATAAAATCAGAGATTGTACAAGTAAAATTATAAACCTAACAAGTTTTAACAAATCTGAATGTACCTAGTAATCAATGTGTGTGGCATATAGTAAAGGAGAATTAGATGTGTTAAAACCTTCTTGTAAGGTATATCCTGGTATTTCACTATATGTTTATTTCAAATGAAAACATATGTTAAAGCTTTCTGGACTAATGTAGCCAATGTATACATCTAACACAGGGATATTTGTAAGATACTAAATCTTTCAAGAAATTCCATCTTAACATAAAAGAAAGAAGCAGATTAGAAAGTGAAAATATTAGAAATATTTTAGTTTATATAGTTTGTTTGAAAGTTGGCAGTGAAAGCATTGTGTGTTTATAGTGTGAGCTACTTTATTAATCGACTGGCCTGACAGCACACTTAAATACTAAACACCTTTTTTTTATATAATATGGGATTTGTTTTTAATGTAAAGATATTTATAAAATTAAATCACAATGAATATGGGTTTCACACTTAAAATATATTTAAAACAGTAAAAATATTTCAATAACATTTATGTTAACAATCAAAATGAGTTTTAAGCTAATCAGTATTCAAATACCGTAAATGAAGGGATATTGGGTCCAATACATAAAACATAATTCTCAAAGAGTGCAGTAGGGAAATTAATATCCAACATAAAAATTACACATAATATTGACTCTTTGTTGAACAGATGGAATTTTCAAAATATCTGAGGATATGTCTGAGATGCTTTCAGAGGAAATGGCACATTTGACCATTTCACCAGATGGTTTTATAAAGATGAAGTTCATGCGTGGAATTCTCACACAAATTCTTCAGACTGAAGCCCATGATGCATAAAAGATTCCTTCAACCCTCATGTTTTCAAGGATCATTGATGATGGGAAAAGTAAAATGACTGTTTATTTTAGCCCTTAAAAGGCATGTTTTACGGAGGAAATAGCTGACATTTAGTATACATTTTTATCAATAATAATAAATTACATTTTATTCTAGCTTTGATCAGTTCAACTGAACTGAATCCTTTGATGTGGGTTACTAAAAACAAAGGTTTTTTTTATTTTTTTCAAGTAGAATTATGTCTAAATCTCATCATGTTGGTTTACATTCATTAAGAACATATTACCATTTTCCCCAAAGTTCTTATATTATTTTTGGCCCCAAAAGATGCACTAGGGCGTATTTTCAAGGTAGGACTTATTTTTGGGGAAACACAGTTTACATTTATTATTCCCTATGTACTGCTAAATTTACCTCCAAAAGAAATCAGATTCCCTCCCAAAGAAAAAAAAAAATCACACTTAGGCTGGGGTCACACTTGGCATGAGTTTTTTTAGTGACTTAAAAAAACTCATGCGTTTTTCCATGCGTTTTTTCATGTCATTATGAGTTTTTTAAGGTATGTAATGGCACCCTGCATTTTTGCATGCGTTTTTAAATCTGCACCAAAAAATAGTGCATGCACTAATTTTTGGTGCTGTTTTTAAAATGCATGCGTTTTTGTAGAATACGCATGCGTTTTTTTAACATGGGCCCCTATGGAAAACGCATGCAAAAACGCATGGTACATTAGTACCTTTTAGTGCCATCCAAAACCGCATGCGTTTTCCATAGGGGCCCATGTTAAAAAACGCATGCGTTTTTGGATGGCACTAAAAGGTACTAATGTAACATGCGTTTTTGCATGCGTTTTTGATGTCAACTAATCACATAATAGCAAAAACACACACAAAAACGCATGGTACTGTCACACATGTGTTCTTGCTATTAAGACATTTAAGGCGTTTTTGCTATTAGGGCATGCGTTTTTTAACATGGGGGCCTATGGGTGCGTTTTTACATGTTTTTAAAAAAAGGAAGGTCTCCAAAAACTCAAGTGTGACCCTGGCCTTACCGAACC
>JARQOC010003087.1:0-19242 GCA_033576535.1 Allobates femoralis | reverse complement strand
AGCACAAGGAAGGAGAAGGGGTTTATGTGCGTGTTATGGAAAAATCAGATATGAGGTTCCCCTTTCCCGGGACGTGGAAGGGGTTTATGTGTGTGTTATATATATAGAAAATACAGTTTTATGGGGTTTAAAACCCCAGTATACGGGAAAAGAAAAGGGTTTGCCCAGTGTATTTAGGGGAATTTAATTAGATACTGAAGATTCCCCCCCCAGTATACAGGAGGGGGGGAATTTGGGGTTGGGGGTTATTTAAAAAAAAAATTAAAAAATTTTTTAGGATTTTTAAAAAAGGGAAAAAAAAAAGGGGAAATGTGCAGTGTGGAAAGAAAATAAGATCCTGAGGATTACTCCGTATGGGGGACAGAAGTGGAAGGGGGGTGTATATAACAGAATAAAAGGATATGGGGATTCCCCCGTATAAAATACAGGAAAAGGGGGGTATTGAGTTTTTTTAATACTAAAAAAAAAAAATAGGGGTTCCCCCCCAGAAAAAAGGGGGGGGAAAAAGTGGTACTGTGAGGAAATTTATATAGAATATAAGATATGGAAATATACGCAGATTGGGAAAAGGAAAATTTTTGTGCATTTTTGGGTATAAAAATAATAAGTACTGAGGATTCCCCATTTATACGGGACAGGAGATGTTTTTCCCCCTTTTTTTTGGGGGGATTGAAAAAAAAAGGAAGATATTGCTAAAAAAATTTCCTAGACCTATGTCATCCATTCCCGCAGTTTTTAATATTGCATCCGGGCTGTTCTTCATGCTGTAAAAAGGGGGAGTCAGAGTAAAAATTCCAGATGACATTTTGCGGGGGTTCCCCCTGAGGACCCGAAAAGAAATTGGTCAGGGGTTTCATGAATCAAAGAAAATATTTTGGGGTTATTAAATATATAAAAAAAAAAAATAATACGGTAGGGCCCATTTCCCCCCGAAAAAAAAAGGAGAAGTGGGTGTGATGTTACCCCCCCAAAAGGGAATAATGAAGTAGGGGAAAAAAAAACCCAAATTTTACAGGGGGGGGAAAAAGTGCACTGTGGTTTGTAAAATATAGGAAAAAATTTACAGTACTGAGGTTTTCCCCCAGTTCGGGACGGGAAAATTTGGCACTGTGGTTTTTATATACAAAAAAATTTAGATATGGGGGTTTAAAACCCCCCAAAAAAACAGGAGCCGAAAGGGAGAAAAATTTAAAAACAGAAAAAAAGTTAAAGAAAACCCCCCTAAAAAAAAAGGGAAAAGTAGTAGTGCAGGGGCCCTCAAAAATAATGGGGGCATGGGAAATTACACCCATTTACAGGGCAGGAAAAAGTGGTACTGTGCAGTGTTTTAATATGGAAAAAATCAGATTGAGGAAAACCCCCGATAAGGCGGGAAAGGGGGGCATGTGAGTGTAATATACAAGAATAAGATATGGGTTACACCAGTATACGGACGGGAAAAAGGGGAGTGATTTGAAAATATCAAAAATAATAGTACGGGGAATAAAATACAAGAAGGACCCTGACTGGGAGGTGTTATACAAAAAAAAAAAACCTGGGTTTACCCATTTATACAAGACAGGCCCCCTAGCAGGGGTTTTTTGTATATATACAAAAAAATAGAAAAGGGATTACAATTACAAAACGGGAAAAATTTCCCCCGTGCAGTTTTCTTCCATAAAAAAACAGACACTGTGGATTCCCCCTTTTTCCCCGGGGGAAAAAGGGGGACTGTGCTTTTTGGGTTTTATAAAAGAGGTAAGTAAAAAAACCCCCTAGTATATGGGACAGGAAAAAGTTTTACTGTGAGTGTGGAAAAAAAATTCCCAGTTTGGGGGAATTTTCCCAGAAAAGGGAAAAGGGGAAGTGGATGGGGCCGGTTTAAAAAAATAATACGTATGGGGAATTAAACCCCCTGTAGGGAAAGGGGGAAAAGGGGAAATTTTTGGAGTGTAAAAAAAGAGAAAAGTACTGAGAAAATTTATAAAAGGGAAAGGGGAAAAAATGGTATGGGAGGGTTATATCAGAGAATAAGTCTGGAAAAATACCTTTTTTGGGAAACAGTAGAAAGGTACTGTGGTGTGTGTATAAGAATAATGCAGTACGAAAATTACTCCGTATAAGGAAGGAAAAGTTTTTCCCCCTTTTTTTGGGGGATCTGAAATTAAGAAGATATTGTAACAAAAATTTCGATATGTTTACCCCCCTTTTGGGGTTTTAAAAACCGCATCAGGGTTCTTATTGTAAAAAGGGAGTAGCGGGTATTTTACCCAGATGAAAAAATGGGGAGTGCCAATGCGGAACAAAAATTTAAAAATGGTCAGGGGCCCTGAATAAAAAAAAATAAAAAAATACAAAAAATTTATAGACTGTTTAAAAACCCAGTATATACATATACAACGAATAATAAGGAAATAAAAATTTCCCCCCAAAAACAAAAAGGGAAATTTAGGGTGTGAGTGTATATACACAGATAATGAAGAGGGGGGGAAAACACCAGTATAAGGAAGGAAAGCCCCCTGTCAGTGTAAAAATTTTTAAAGGGTAAGGGAAAAACCGGTTGGGAATTAAACGGGGGTGGGGGGTTGCAATGCTAAAAAAAAGGGGGTGATAACAAAAAAAAACCAAGGGGTGTGTGATACGGGAGTCATGTCAGTGGGGAAAAAGAACCCCCGATGAAAAAAGGAAAAAAGGGGGTTTTTGGGGCCCCAAAATGTTTGCTTTTCCCTTTTTTCTTACAACGGGGTTATATTTCCCCGGAAATTAAAGGGGCCCTTTTTTAAAAATTTTCCCCCTGGGCCCGCACCCCATATATACACTCGGCTGCCCGCATTCGTTACACATTTGGGCCCCCGTAAACCCCTCTTTTACACATCGGTCCGAAAAAACCTCAATACACATTGGCTGCTGCTTTCTCATCCCAAATTTCCCCCGCTCCAAACCCCTGGGTTAACAGGGCCCCCGCTGACCCCTTTATATCACATTTGGGCCCCCGCCCCCCTCTTACACATGGGCCCCCCCCCCAAAACCCCCCCTATCACATTTGGGCCCCCGCTCGCACCCCCTAAAAAAAATGGCCCCCCCGACCTTTCTTACTTTTTGGTCCCCCCGCCCCCCTTTTATACAATGGCTACCCGCCCCCTTTTTAACATGGCTCCGCACCACACTTGTTTTAAGGCCGTTTAATACCACTCTTTTTGCTTGTAAACCCCCCAAAAATTGTTTTTATAACCCCATCCCCTACCAGCCCCCCCAACCATGTCACATTAACACCCCCCCGAAACACACTGTGTAAAACCCCCAAAATGAAAAAACCCCCTAAGTGGGGGAAAAAAAAGACATTAGAAAAAAAAGGCTGCCCCTCCTTCCCTTTGTTTTTAACAGGGGAAAACGGGGGGGCCCCTTTTTTTCCCCATTTTTCCCTGAAAAATAGTGACCCGGGGGACTGGAAGGGGAAGCCTTTTTTTGGGGGTTTCCCCGGGCAGGGGGGCAGGGGGGATATTGAAATTGATTTGGGGAACTGTGTGCTAGGGGCAATCCATGGTTTAAAGGGCCCCTTGTTCTTTTAGGGGGGCCCCCTTTTTGGGTTTGCTCCAGTGTTTTAGCCCCCCCATGGTGTGTGTTTCACAAGCTCAGTTAGGTGTTTTTTGAAGAATGCACTTGCTAAGTGGTGAGTGGGGAGGGGGAAAAGGGGCCGAAAACAGCACTTTTAAATTCAAAAAAAAATATAAAAGGGAAAGGGGCACAGGGGGAATTTAAAAAATCAATGTGGGAAAAGGGGAAAAAGGGGAGAAAAGGGGAAAGGGGTTTTCCCCGTCTTTCCCCCTTCAAAGGGACTTGCAGAAATTTTTAAAAACGTGCGATTTTTTGCATCAAAAAAAAATTTTTTAAAAAAAAACCCCTTGGGAAAAAATTTTCGGGCGTCTTTCGGAGCTGAACCGGGTTTTTGGGCCCCCAAATTAAAAAAATTTTTTTTTTAAAGGCCCGGGGGACCTTAAATCAAAAGGAAAAAAAGACCTTAAAAATTCCCCCAAAGCTAAAAAAGGCAAAAAAAAACCCGGTTTAGTCCATTATCACCCGGAAGCAAAACCCCTTGTTAGGGGGGAAAAAGGGTTTTTGTCAACCCCAAAAAAGGGTATTGAAAATTTTTTGCGTAGGGGGAAAGAGATGTGTACCTGGAAAAAGGGAAAAGGGGTTTGAAATGTCAAGATTCAACCCCCTGAGGGGCGCTGAAAAGGCCCCTTGAACAGCTAAAACCCCCTCAAAAGAAAAAAGGGGTTTGTTCAAAGGTTCATCCCCTTTTTAAAACCCAAAGGGGCCCCTTTTTAAAATCCCAATTTGTAAAATTAAGGGGTCCCTTTGAAATATGGACACTTTTTCATTGTAACAGCAAAAAAAAGGAAAACAATGGTCCATGTTTTTATGAAAACCTTTATTTTTTAAAATTGGGGACAAGATTTTTGGGGGGGTGGGGCAAGTGGCATAATATGATAAAATTTTTCAGACTGAAAGGCGAATCTGAAAAAATAGGGGACCCCCTGGTAAAAAATAAAAGAAAAAGGAAAAACGTAATTTTCCCCCGAAAAAAAAATTATCTCAGAAAAAAGTATTGATTTAAATGTATATTTTTCCCCTCGCTGCAAATTTTTGCCCCAAAAACCCCCCTTTTTTAAAAAAAACCCTTGGGGGAAACTTTCGGGGTTTATGGCTCCCTTTGCGTTTTTGGGGGGGGGGCCCCAAATTTAAAAATTTATTTTTTTTTTAAAAAAAGAGACGCGCCCCTTAAAAACAAAAGGGCCCCAAAATGCCCCTTTAAAATTTCCCCAAAGTGAAAGGGAAAAAAAAAACCCCGGGATGTCCTTTAAAGCCCCGGAAGAAAATTTGCTTGGGGCCCAAATTTTGCTCTTTTAAGCAACAAAAAGGGGGTATTAAAAAATGTTGCAGTGGAGAAATGATAGGGGTTTTAAGGAAAAAAGCAGGACACGGGTTCTCCCCAAAATTTAAACTTAAAACTTGAGGTCCCGTGCAAGGCCATTGAACGTAACACGTGAGAAAGATATAAGAGGTGTTAAAAGGGGGATATTTTTTTAAAACCCCCTCCCCTTTAAAATTTTCCCAAATTTGTAAAAAATAGGGCCCAGTGAAATATGGCCTTGTTATTTTACAAGAAAAAATGGAAAAAATGTGTATGATTTATGAAACCCCAAAAATTTTTCAGAAGTTGGACACAGATGTTTGGTGTGTGAAAAAGGGGGCCTAATATGTAAGCCTTAAAATTGGAAGGAGAACATGTAAAAGTAGAAGAGGGAAGAGGGTCAAAGAAACAGAAGGGGTTCTACCCCCAGAAAGGGAAAACCCCCTTTCACGAAAAAAAAATTACTTACTGTTTTTTTCAATGTGCGTTTTTTGGGGCTAAAAAACCCCCCATTTTTTTAAAAAAAACCCTTGGGAAAAAAATTTCCCCGGGGGTTTATCGGAGCTGCATGCGTTTTTTGGCCCCCAATTTAAAAAATTTTTTTTTTTAAAGAGGGATTAAATCAAAAGGCCAAGAATGCCCCTTAAACAGTTCCCCAAGCTGAAAAGAAAAAAAAACCGGGTTTCGCCCCTTTCAAACCGGAAGAGAATATCCCTTCCCGGGGCAATTGTTTTAAACCCCCAAAATAAGGGTATTAAAAAATTTTTGGCGTAAGAATGGTTTAGGTAAACCGGGGAAAAGCAGGGGAAGGGGTTTCCCTCCCAAAAGTAAGATTAACCCCTTTGGGGGCCCGGGGGAAGCGCCATTGAACGTAAAAAAACGTGAGAAAAAATAAGAGGCTTTTTACAAGGTGCCCCCTTTTAAAAAAATCAATGGGCTTTCCCAAAAAAAAATTTGTACAATTACTGGGGCGTGAAAAAAGGGAAAACATTTTTAAATTTTTTAAAAAGCAAAAAAAGGGAAAATTTTCCCCTGTTTTTATGCAACAAAAATTTTTTCGGGAATTGGACAAGATGTTGGGGGTAAAATTTGGTTTTATATGATAAGTTTTCAAAGAAAAGGGAGAATCAGGTAAGAGATAGGAGAGGTGAAGTTTTTAAAGAAAAGCAAAGATATTATACCCGCAAAAAACTAAATTACGAAAAAAGCCCTTTTTTTTAAAATTATTAAGTGAGTTTTTTTGGGTCAAACCCCCCCAAAATTTTTTTTAAAAACTTTGGGGGAATTTCAGGGGTCTTAGGGGTGATGCGTTTTTTCCCCCAAAAAAAAATTTTTTTTTAAAAAGCCGCCACCCAAAAAACCAAAAGACCTTAAACATTCCCCTTGTGAAAGGGGGAAAAAAAAGGATGCCTTTTTCAAGCGGAAGGAATAGGGCTTAGGGGCCAAGTGCTCTGAAAACCCCAAAAAAAAGGGTTTTTAAAAATGTTGCGTAAAAATGGCTTTTTGGTAACCGGGAAAAAAAAGGGGGGAAGGTTTCCCCAAAAGTAAAAGACTTCATTTGCGGTGACGTAAAAACCCCCTTAAAAAGTGACCCGCCAGGAAAAATTAAGAGGTGTTCAAAAGGGTTTGCCTATTTCTAAAAGATTAATAGATGAAGCTTTTCAGAATGAGCAAGGAAAAAAACTGTAAGAGATGAGAGCCATGGTGAAGATGTCAAAAAAAGGAAATGGGATCTTCCCTCTCTCACAGTGGGCTACACCGTTTAAATAAAATTTCTACTAGGCCCCAAAAATTTCTGCGCTAAAAAATTTTTAAAAAGGCTGAAATAGAAAAGGGGGGGTAGAGGTTTTTAAAAAAGGGGGTATCCCCGTCAAAAGGGCACTGGTAGCCCCCAAAAAAATTTTTGCGCTAAATAAAATTAAAAATTATAAAAAAAGGGGTTAAGTTTTCAATGGATACTACACTGTCTAAATGCCCCCCTTCTAAAGGCCCCCCAAAAAAATTAAATGGGGGAAATGAAGTTAAAAAAAAGTAAAAAAAAAGGGGTGTGGAAATTTTCCCCAAAAAGGGGGTCCCCTGTTTTAAAAGAAAGTACTGGCCAAAATTTACCGGGGAAATTTAAATTTAAAAAAATTTTAGAATAGACAGGGGGGGTGTGTGTTTTCCCCAAATGAACTACCAACATGCCCCCAAAGAAAAACTAAAAAAGGCCCCAAAAATTACTGGTAGGTGAGTTAAAAAAAAATCTGAAAATGAAGGGGGTAGTGTGTTTTTCCCGTGGATATAATGTTAAAGCATGTCTAGGAAAAAAATTTTTGGGAGGTGCATTTAAAAAATTTTTTTGAAAAAAGGGAAAGGGGGGGTTGTGTTTTCCCCAAGTGGCTATCCCCCGTTAAAAAAAAAGCTACTAGGAAACTTTTTATCGGCCCCCGGGGCAGTTAAAATTAGTTTGAATAGAAGGGTTTGTGTGTTAAAAATGGGTTTTCACACTGTCAAAAACACTGCTACAAAGGCCCCAAAATATTATGGTTTGGTGCAGTTTTTTAAAAATTTTTTTAATAGAAAAGGGGGGGTAGGTGTTTCCCAATGGAATTTCTAACTGTTAAATGCATGAAAAGGCCCCCAAAAATTACCTGGGGAATGGTTAAAAATTGTTGAAATAAAGGGGGGTTTAGTGTGTTTTAAAGAGGGTATCAGATGTCAAAAGGGACATGATGGGCCCCAAAAAAATTCCCCGCGCTAGGTGCGTTAAAAATTATTCTAATAGAAGGGGGTTTTTAGTGTGTTTCACAAGGGAAATAAACCACGTTAAAAACACTGCAAAGGCCCCAACTTTAGGGGTAAATGAAGTTAAAATTGGTCAGAATGAAGGGTGTAGAGTTTTTTTTAAAGGGGAAACCTTTTCCCCTTTAAAAACATGTTTGGGCCCCAAAATTTATGGGCTAATGAATTTAAAAAAAATTGTCAAAAATAGAAGGGGGTTTGTAGAGTGTTTCAAAAGTGGATATCCCCCGTTAAATGACACTGCTACTGGGCCCCAAAATATTCCGGGGGCTAAAAAAAATTTTAAAAAAGGTTTAAAAAAGACAGGGGGGGTTGTGTTTCAAAAGTAAAACCCACTCCCCCCTGTCAAAAAGACATTTTATGGGGCCCAAAAAAAAATTCCTGGGAAAATGAATTTAAAAAAAAATTTTGAAATAAAAAGGGGGGTTTGTAGGTGTTTAAAAAGGGGGCCAACCATGTCAAAAAGACACTAAAAGTGGCCCCCAAAATTTTCTTGCCGGGGCATTTAAAAAATTTGTTTGACTAGAAGGTGGGGTAAGTTTTTAAAAATGAAAAATCCACGTCAAAAAGACATTTTCTAGGCCCAAACTATTCCCCGGGCAAAGTGAATTTAAAAAAATTAGTTAAAAAGCCCAGGGTTGTAGGTTTTTTCAGGGACTATCCCCTGTCTAAAAAAAGCTTCTGGGCCCCCAAATTTACGGGGGTAAATGAATTTAAAAAATGAGTCAAATGAAGGCGGTGTAGGTTTTTTTCAAGGGGATCCCAACTGTCAAAAAGAATGTACTCCCCCCAAATTTTAAAGGGGGAAAATGAAGTTAAAAAGGGTTTCAAAATAGCAGGCGGTGTAGGGGTTTTAAAATGGATACCCCAAATTTTTAAAAGCACGTACGGGCCCCAAATTTTAAAGGAGGGGTTTTTAAAATTAGTTGATAGACAGGGGGTTTAGGTTTTTTACAGGGAAACCCCAAATTTTAAAAAGGAATGTATCCCCCAAATTTTTCCGGGGGGAAAATAAAATTTTAAAAATGAGTCAAAAAAAGGACAGGTGGGGAGAGTTTTTAAAAAGGGGGTTCCCCATTTTAAAAGCATTTTTACTGGGGCCCAAAAATTACTGTTTGGTGCATTTAAAAAATTTTTGAACAAAAGGTGGGGTAAGTTTTTAAACAATGGGGACTATAACTTTTAAAAAGAATTTCCGGGCCCCAAATTTTTTTGGGAAAATTGGGTTAAAATTTGTTAAATGACAGGGGGTTTTTACTGTGTTTAAAAGGGGGACTCCCCCCCATGTCTAAATGAACTGCTACTACCCCCCAAAAAAATTTCCCCGGGAAAGGGGAAAATTAAAAAATTATTTTTAAAAAGGGGGAAGGTGGTGAGTGTTTTTTAAAAGGGGCAAAAATTTAAAAAGAATTTTTGGGAAAATTTTTTTCCTGCGTGGGGGCGTTAAAAATTTTGTTGACAACAAAGTTTGGTTGTTTCCCCGAGGATAACCATGTTAAATGACATGTACTGGGCCCCAAAAATATTCCCCGGGCAAAGGGTGAATTTAAATAATTATTTTAAATAGACGGGGGATGTACTGTGTTTAAAGGGGGTATCTTTAGTTAAATGAAATGTACTGGCCCCAAAAATTTTCCCCCGGGTAATGAAGTTAAAAAAAAAGGAAAAAAAAAGGGGGTTTTGTAGTGTTTTTTAAAGAGGGAAAAGCATGTCTAAAAAAATGAATGGGCCCCCAATTTACTGGCTAGGTGAGTTAAAATTAGTTGAATAACAGGCGGTTTAGTGTTTTTTCCCGAGGATCCCCAATGTCAAAAAGACACTGCTATGGGCCCCCAAATATTCCTGGGTAAAAAAAATTAAAAAAGATCAGAACTAGAAGGGGGTGTAGGTGTTTAAAAGGGGGGGTTTCCCCCTGTCAAAAAATGACCTGTTGGGGCCCCAAAAAAATACTGGCTAGGTGCATTTTTAAAAAATTTTTTTTGAATAGACAGGGGGGGTGAGTGTTTAAAAGTGGCTACAAAATTTTAAAAGGGCATGTATAGGCCAAATATTTTGGGTAAGTAAAATTTAAAAAAAATTTTCTGAAATTGGACAGGGGTGTAGTGTGTTTCACAAGGGGCCCCACACAGCACTGTCTAAATGACCTGTAGTAGGCCCAAACTTTATGCGCGGGGGCATTTTAAAAAATTTGTCTAAATAAAAGGGTTGGTTAGTTTTTTTTAAAATGGGTATAAAATGCCCCAAAAAACCGAAAAGGGCCCCAAAAATTTCCCTCCTAGGTGCATTTTTAAAAAATTTTTCTGAACTAGAAGGTGGTGTGATTTGTTTTTCCCCAAAATGGATATCCCCCCCTGTTAAATGAATGATGGGCCCCAAATATTCCCCGGGTAGTGAAGTTAAAAATTATTTGGGAATTTTGCAGGTGGTGTAGGGGTTTTTTCAAAGGGGGCTACACAGCATGCTAAAGGGCATGCTATGGGCCCAAAAAAATTTTCCCCGCTAGGTGCAGTTTAAAAAATTTTAACTAGAGGGGGGGGTGTGGGTTTTTTTTACTGGGCACCCCCCCGGGTTTTTTTTTGTTCCTTTAAAAAAAATTTAAAAATTTTTAATAGGTAATGTTTTGGGCCCCCAAAAAATTGTTTAAATTTAAATTTTTAAAAAATGAAATAAATTTTTAAATTTTTTTTAAAAATAAATTCCCCAAAAAAGGAAAAAAAAAAAGTTTTTTAATAAAATGAAAATCAAAAAAATTTAAAATTTTAAAAAAAAATAAATTTTAAAAAAAAAAATGATAAAAAAGGGGTGGGGGTTTTTTTGCTTAAAGTCTTTCAAGCATTGAAAATAAAAAAAAATTTTTTTTAAAAAAGGGATCGCCCCCTTTTATTTTAAAAGGTGCCCTTTTTTGGGAAAATTCTTTTTAAATAAGAATAATAGTGTTTTTTTTGGGGTTTTGGGTGAAAAAAAAGTTTTTTTAAAATGGTGATTTATCACAAACCCCTTTTCCCCCTTTTGAGGGGGGTTGGGGTTTTCAATTGTAGGGGCTTATTTTTTTGGGCCCCCTTTTTGATTTTTTTTGGGGCCCCTTTTTTTTGAAAAAAGGGTCTAGGGAATTTGTTTGTTTAAAATTTTTATATTTAAAAATTTTGGTTTGCCCCCGTATATTGTTTATTAATCCCCGTTGCTGTAAAAAAAGGTTAAAGAGGGTTTCCCCGGGGGCCCCCCCAGTGGGTTTTTTGTTTTTATTTGAAAAAGGGAAAAAAATTTATATTAAAAAAAAACCCTTTTTCTATTTGATAAAAATTGGATGAAAAAACAGCCCCCATAGACAGTTTTTCCCCGCTTTGTTTTTTATTTCATGCCCCCTGGAATTTTTGGAAAATTTTTTAAAGGTAAAAGGGTTTGGGGTCATTTAAAAATATGCACAATGGGTATAGTAAATTTAAAAAGTGAAAAAGAGTGTAACCCCTTTTTGTTTTTTCCCCGCTTTTTTTTTTTAGGGTGGGGAAATTTTTTAAATTTTTTATTTTTGTCAAAGTAAAAAGTGGAAAAATGTTAAAAAATGAAAAAAAAGGGTAGTGAAGTTTTAAATGGGGAAAAAGGGGGTTTAATTTTTTATAGAAAATTTTCCCGCTGTGTTTTTTGGGGGGGGTGAAAATTTAAAATTTTTAGTATTTGTGAAAAGGGTTTGGGTTGGGGGGGGGGGTTTTGGGTTGGGGTTTTGGGGTTAGGGTTGGGTTTTGGTTGGGTTGGGGTTTAAGGGTTAAAAATGAGGGTGAGGGTTAGGGTTTGGGGGTCGGGTTTTTGGGTTGGGGGAAAGGGGGTTGGGGGGTTTGGGTTTGGGGTTTGGGGGGAGGGGTTGGGGGTTTGGGGTTTTAGGGTTATAGGGGGAGACAAAAGATTTTGGTGTGGGGTTGAGAGAGGGGTTTTGGAAATTGGGGGGTTTTGGTTTTGGGGGGGTTTGGGGGGGGGGGTTGGGTTGGGTTAAAGGGGGGGGACGAGATTTTGGTGCATGGGGCTTAGGATGGGGGCCCCAGAAAGTGATGATAGTATTTACTTTAAAATATAAGATTTTGGGGGGGGATAAAGTTTTGGGGTTTTAGAGATGGTGACAAAAATGGTGATAGATATGAAATGAAGTATAGGGTTAAGGGGGAAAGGGAAGTTTTTTTGGGGGCATGGTGTTTAAAGAGATGGGGGGAAAAAAAGTGAGAGAGATTTTTTCCTTAAGAAAAAGGGTTTTAGGGGGAGATAAAATTTTGGTGTTGGAGAGGGGGGCCAAAAAAGAGATGAAGATATGCCCTGAAGAAAAGGGGTTTGGGGGAACGAAGATTTTGGTGAGGGGTTTTTTAGGAGGGTGAAAAAAAGTATGATAGTATTTATTAAAATTTTTAAAAGGGTTTAGGGGGAGATAAAAATTTTGGGGGTTTTGAGAGATGGGTGCCCGAAATGAGATGATAGATAGTCAGTGAATTTTGGGTTATGGGGGGGGCGAAGATTTTGGGGATGGTGCTTAAAAGGGTGGGTGAAAAAATGTGATGATAGATATTTAGTTAATTTAAAGGGTTTAATAGGGGGGGTAAAAATTTTTTGGTTTGTTGAGAGTGGGTGCCAGAAAGAGATGAAGTTGTACGTGAAGTTGGGGTTTTTGGGGGGAGAAAAATTTTTGGGTGCATGGGGGCTGGAGATGGGTAAAAAAATGTGATGATAGTTTTAGTTAAGTATAAGGTTTGGGGGGAGTGAAGTTTTGGGGGGGGTTTGAGAGATGGGTGAAGAAATGAGAGGGAAGATATGTAGTGAATTTTAGGGTTTAGGGGGGAGGGAAGATTTTGGTATGGTGCTTGGAGAGGGGTGCAGAATGGTGATAGATATTTTTTTTAATTTAAAAGGTAAGGGGGGAAAAAATTTTTTGGTACTTAAGAATGGGTGACGAAATGAATGTAGATGGGTACGTGAAGTGGGGGGGTTTTGGGGGAGACGAAATTTTGGTGCAGGGCTTAGAAAAGGGTGCACAAAAATTTATGAAGAATTTAGTTAAGTATGGGTTTTAAAGGGGGAATGAAGATTTGGTGTTGGGGGAGAGGGTTCTGGGGGGGAAAAAAAGGGGTTGGGTCAGGGTTCAGGGGCAAAAGGGGTTTTTGGGGTTAGGGTTAGAGGGGGGGAGATTGGGTTGGGGGTTGGGTTTTTAAGAATTGGGGAGGGGTTTGGGGGGAGGGGGTGGGGTTTTGGGGGGTTTTAGATGGGGGTTTTTAGGGGTTGGGGGGAAAGGGTTGGGGATGGGGGTTGATGGGGTTTTAGGGTAAGATAAAGGGGGGGTTTGGGGTTTTAAGGGGGAACGAGGATTGGGTTGGGGGTTATGGGGGGAGATGGGGTTGGGGGTTAGGGTTAGGGTTGGATGGGGGTAGGGTTAGGGTTGGGTTAGATGAGGGGGGGTTTTTGGGTTTTTTAGGGTTGGGATGGGGGGTGGGGTTTAAAGGGTTGGGGTTGGGGTTTTAGGGTTAATGGGGTAGGGGTTGGGTTTTAGGGTTAGGCTGAGAGTAGGGTTGGGTTGGGTTAGAGGGGGGTTTTGGGTTAGGGTTGGGTTAGTGAGGGTAGGTAGGGGGGGGTTTTAGGGAGAGTGGGGTTAGGGGGGGTTTTTGAGGGGTAGGGTTAGGGTTAGGGTTAGTGGGGTTTAAGGGGTTAGGGTTGGGGGTTGACGGGGTAGGGTTAGGGGGGGGGTTTTTAGGGTTCTGGGGAAGGGTTGGGGGGGGGGTTTTAGAAGGGGGTGGGTTTTAAAGGGTTGGGGTTAGGGTTATAGTTAATGGGGTAGGGTTGGGTTAGGGTTGACGGGGGGGGGGTTTTAGGGTTAGGTTAGATGGGGGAAAGGGTTAGGGTTAGGGTTAGGGTTAGATGGGTGGGTTAAGGTTGGGGTTAGGGTTGAAGGGGGGGGTTAGGGTTAGGGTTAGGGTTTGGTTTAGGGTTAGGGTTAGGGTTTGGGTTTTGGGGGTTTTGGGTTGGGTTAGGGTTAGGTTGGGGGTTAGGGGGGGGGTTGGGGTTTTGGGGGTTGGGGGGTTAGGGTTTATAGGGGGGGAAAACGAGTTTGGTCAGGGTTTTTTTAAAAGAGAGGGTGAAAAAAATGTGATGATAGTTTTTTACATTAAGAAAAAGGTTATGGGGGGAGTGAAGTTTTGGTTTGGGGTGGAGGGGTTTGGGGGGAAGAAAAAAGGTTAGGGTCGGGGTTTGGGGGGGGAAAGGTTTTGGGGTTGGGGTTGGGTTAGGGGGGGGGTTTTAGGGGTTTGGGGTTTTAGGGTTAGGGTTAGGGTTGGGTTAGGGTTAGGGGGTTAGGGTTAGGGTTAGGGTTAGGGGTTAGGGGGGGGGTTAGGTTTGGGGTTGGGGTTGGGGTTTGGGGTTAGGGTTAGGGTTAGGGGGGGGGGTTTAGGGTTAGGGTTGGGGGGGGGTTTTGGGGGGGGGGTTTGGGTTAGGGTTGGGGGGGGGTTTTGGGTTTTAAAGGGGGGGAAAAAATTTTTTTGGTGAGGGGTGCTTGAGGAGGTGCCCCGGAAATGTGGAAAGTTTTTTTTTTAAAAGTAAAGGGTTTTTAAGGGGGAGATGAAAATTTTGGTGCTTGAGGATGGGTGCACAGAAATGAGATGTAGATATGTACGTGAAGTTAGGGTTATGGGGGGGGGAAAAGATTTTGGGCTGGTGTTGGGGAGATGGGAAAAAGAAAGGGTGATGATAGATATTTAGTTAAGTATAAGGTTATAGGGGGGGGAATGAAGATTTTGGTATTAAGAGATGGGTGACAAAAAAAATGATGATTTTACGTGAATATAGGGTTTAGGGGGGAGAAGTTTTGGTGCATGGTGCTTGAGAGATGGGTGAAAAAAAATGTGTTTTAAAAGAATTTTTTAAGTTTTAAGGGGTTTGGGGGAGATGAAGTTTTTGGTGTTGGTGGAGGGGGGTTTAGGGAAGAAAAAGGGTTTTGGGGTCAGGGTTCTGGGGGCGCAAAGGGTTGGGGTTATTTTTTGACGGGGTAAGGATTAGGTTGGGTTTTGGGTTAGACTGGGGTTTAGGGTTGGGATGGGGGGGGGGTTTTGGGTTTTAGATGGGGTTTGGGGTTTTGGGGGTGGGGGGGGGGATGGGGTTTAAAAAGGGGTTAGGGTAAAAAGGGGGGTTTGGGGGGGGGTTTATGGGGGAGACGGGGGTTGGGTTTTTGGTTTTTTTAAAGGGGGGAGATGAGGGTTGGGTTGGGTTAGGGTTGGCTGAGGGTGGGGGTTGGGGGGGGGTTAGGGGGTGGGTTTTAGGGGGGGGGTTTTTTGGGGGGGGTTTTGGGGTTTAAAGGGTTGGGTTAGGGGGAGACGGGGGGGTTGGGTTGGGTTGGCTGAGGGGGGGGTTTGGGTTGGGGAGGGGGGGTTTGGGGTTATTTTATTGGGGGTTATTGGGGTTATTTTTAGGGGGGGTAGTTTTTGGGTTGGGTTTTGGGAGGGTTGGGAGGGGGGGTTAGGGTTGGGGTTTAGGGGGACCCGAAGTTTTGGGAGGTTTAGGAAGGGTGACAAAAGGTTAGTTTTAAATTTAAAAGAAAAGGTTTTGGGGGGAGATAAAGGGTTTTAGGGGGGGTTTGACTTGGGGTTGGGTTAGGTTGGGGTTTTGGGGGGGAGAGAGGGTAGGGTTAGGGGGTGAAAAAAGGGAAAATTTTCCTTTAAAAAAAAAAGGGGTGGGGGTTTTTGGGGTTAAAAAAGGGGAAAAAAATTTTTTTAGTGAGATGGGGTTTTGGGGGGGAAAAAGGGTTTAGGGTTGGGGGTTTAAGGGTTTGGGCCCTTTAAAGTAAAGGTTTTGGGGAAAGGTTTTGGGTTTAGGGGGTTTAGGGTTTAGGGGTTGGGGGTTTGGGGGGGGTTTTGGGTTTTAAGGGGTAAGGGTTTTGGGTTAGGGTTATAGGGGGAAGAAGATTTTGGTGCATGGTGTTGAGAGAGGGTGCACAGAAAAGTGATGATGATATTTCACTTAAGTTTTAAGGTTATAGGGGGAGTGAAGTTTTTTGGTGCTTGGTGGAGAGGGTTTTTGGGGGGGGAAGACAAATTTTTGGGGGTCAGGTTCAGGGGGCGACAAGGGGTTGGGGGGTTGGGGGGAATTTTTGGGGGAACTGAGGGGGGTTAGGGGGATTGGGTTTTAAAGGGGTTGGGTTTTGGGACAAGGGGTTTAGGGGTTGGGTTGGGGGTAGGGTTTGGGTTAGATGAGGGTTGGGGTGGGGTTAGGTTAGGGTTAAAAATGAGGGTTGGGTTTAAGATGAGGGTAGGGTTAGGGTTATTTGGGGGAGACGAGGATTAGGGTTGGGGTTTTTTAAAAGGGGGGAGAGAGGGGGGTTTAAAAGGTTTTGGGGGTTTAGGAGGGGAGGGTTAGGGTTAGACTGAGGGGGGGTTTTTGGGTTTTGGGTAGATGGGGGGGGTTTTAAAAGGGGGTTTTTTATAGGGTTTGGGTTGGGGTTTAGTTTAAGGGGGGTTGGGGTTTTTAGGGGGTTTTTGGGTTTTTGGAGGGGGGGTTTTTGGGGTTTTAGGGTTAATGGGGGGGTTTTTAAGGTTGGGGTTAGGGTTGATGGGGGGGGTTAAAAAAGGGGGGGTTATTTTTTTTAAAATGGGGGAAAGGGTTAGGGTTAGGGGGTTTTTTGGGTTTTTTAAATGGGGGAGGGGGGGTTTTTAAGGGTTAGGATGGGGTAGGGTTTAAAAGGGTTAGGGTTATTTTGACTGAGGGTGGGGTTTTTGGGGTTAGGGTTAGGAGGGTAGGGGGGGGGTTTTGGGGTTGGAGGGTGGGGTTGGGGTTTTGGGAGATGAGTTGGGTTTTAGGGTTAGGGGGGTTTTGGGGTTAAAGGGGGGGTTTTGGGGTTTTAAGGGTTTTTGGGGGTTGGGGGTTTTTAGGGTTAGGGGTTAGGGGGGTTTGGGGTTGGGTTGGGTTGGGTTATGGGGGACCCAAGTTTTTTTGGTGAGGGGTGTTGAGGGGAGGGGTGACAAAAATTTGTGATGAAAATTTTCTTTTTAAAGTTAAAAGGTTATAGGGGGGAAAATTTTTTGGGGTGTTGGTGGAGAGGGTTTGGGGGGAAGAAAAAGGGTTTTGGGGGGGGGGTTTTTAGGGGCGAAAAGGTTGGGGTTAGGGTTAGTTGGGGTTTTGGGGTTTTTGGGGGGTTAGGGGGTAGGGTTGGATTGTGGGGTTGGGGTTTAAAAAGGGGGTTTGGGTTTTTTAAAGGGGGGGGGTTTTAAAGGGGGAGAAATTTGGGGGTTGATGGGGGGGGGGGTTTGGGTTTTTGGAAGGGGGAATGGGGGGGGAAAGTTTGGGGTGGGGGTAGGGGGGGGGAGGGGTTTTTGGGTTATAGGGGGGGGCGAAAAATTTTTTGGGGGGGGTTTTGGTTTGGGGGGGTTTTGGGTTTTTGACGGGGGGGGTTTGGGTTGGGAAAAATTTGGGGGGGGTTTGGGGGTTAAAAGGGGGGTTTTTTTAAAAATAGGGTTGGGGAAAGGGGGGTTTTGGGGTTGGTTTGGGGTGGGAGGGTTTAGGGGGGGGAAAAGGTTGGGGTTTTCGGGGGGGTTTAGGTTGGGGGGAGGGGGAAGGTTGGGGGGGGTAGGGTTGGGGGGTTTTGGGGAAAAAAGGGGTTGGGGTTTTTAGAGGGGGGGGGGGTTTTTGGGGATTAAATGGGGTTTGGGGGGTTTGGGGGTTTTGGGACGGGGGGGTTGGGGTTTAGGGTAAAGACGGGGGGTTTGGGGGTTAGGGTTAGGGTTAGATGAGGGTTGGGGGTTGGGGAAGGGGTTTTAAAGGGTTAGGGTTAGGGTTAGGGGTTGGGGGGTTTTGGGGGGGTTGGGTTATGGGGTTAGGGTTGGGTGGGATTGGGGAAAGGGGGGTTGGGGTTATTTGGGGGGGGTTTAAATTTTTGGGGTTTGGGGGGAATGGGGTTTTTGGGTTTTGGGTTGGGGGGGGTTTGGGTTTTTGGGGGGGGTTGGGGTTAGGGTTGGGGTTTGGGAATGGGGGGAAACAAAATTTTTGGGGGTGGGTTGGGTACGGTTGGGTTAGTTTAAGGTTTGGGGGGGGGGGGAAAAGGGGGGTGGGGGGGTTTTTGGGGGAAAAAAAGGGTTTTGGGGTCGGGTTTGGGGGCAAAAAGGTTGGGGTTGGGTTTTGATGAGGGTAGGATTAGAGTTGGGGTTTATAGATGAGGTTAGGGTTGATGAGGGTGGGGTTTTGGGGTTTTTAGAGGGGGAGGGTTAGGGGGGGGTTTGGGGGGTTTGGGGTTGACTGGGGTTGGGAAAAAGTTTGAGGGTAGGGTTAGGGTTATAGGGGGAACGAGGATTGGGGGGGGGGGGTTATGGGGGGAAAAGGGGGAGGGTTGGGGTTGGTTGGATAGGGTAGGGTTGGGTTTGGAGGGGGTTGGGTTAGGGTTAGGGTTAAAAAAAGGGGGGGTTTTAGGGGGGTTAGGGTTAGGCTGGGGGTAGGGGGGGGGTTTTGGGGTTAGGCGGGGAAGGGTAGGGGGGGGGTTTTGGGGTTAGGGTTAGGGTTAGGTTAGGGTTGGGGGGGGGGTTTTTTGGGGGGTTAGGGTTGGGTTATAGGGGGAGAAAAGTTTTTTGGGCAGGGTTTTTTTGAGAGAGGGGTTTGCACAAAAAAATGGATGAAGATATTTTTTTTTTAATTTATAAGGTTATGGGGGAGATAAGTTTTGGGTTGGTGGAGAGGGTTCGGGGAAAAAAAGGGGTTGGGGTCAGGGTTTGGGGGGGACGAAGGTTGGGGTTAGGGTTGAGGGGGGGGGGTTGAGTTAGGGTTTTGGGGGTTTTTTGGGTTGGGGGTTAGGGGGGTTTTTGGGTTTTTGGGTTTTAATGGGGTTAGGTTTTAGGGTTAGGGTTTAAAGGGGGGTTGGGGTAAGACGGGGGGTTTGGGTTAGGGTTTAGGGGGGCGGGGGGTTAGGGGGGGGGTTTTTATAGGGGGAGGGGGGGGGTTGGGTTTTGGGGTTTGGATGGGGTGGGGTTTGGGTTGGGGGGGTTAAATTTGGGGTAGGGGTTGGGGTTTGGGGTTGGGGTTTGCGAGGGTGGGGGTTTTTAAAGGTTTGGGGGGGTTTGGGTTTGGCGGGGGTAGGGTTGGGTTGGGTTTAAATGGGGTAGGGGGGGGTTTTTAGGTTAGATGGGGTGGGGTTGGGTTAGGGTTAGAGGGGGTGGTTTTGGGTTGGGGTTGATGAGGGTGGGTTGGGTTTTGGGGTTAGATGGGGTGGGGTTGGGTTTACTGAGGGGGGGGTTGGGGGTTTGGGGGGTTTGGGTTTTTAAGGTTGGGGGGTTTAGGGTTGGGAAGGAGGGTAGGGGTTTGGGTTAGGGGAGAAAATTTTTTGGGTTTGGGGGTTTTTGGGGGGGAAAAAAATGGGGTGGGGTTTTTAATTAAAGGGTTAAAGGGGGTTAAAAGATTAGGGGGGTTGGGTTGGGGTTTTAGGTTGGGGTTGGGGGTTGGGGTTTAGGGTTGGGGGGGGGGTTTGGGGGTTGGGGGTTGGGGGGTTGGGGGTTGGGGGGGTTGGGTTTTGGGGGGGAGCGAAGTTTTGGGGTGGGGGTTTTTAAGGATGGGTGAAGAAATGTGAT
>JARQOC010003086.1:0-19243 GCA_033576535.1 Allobates femoralis | reverse complement strand
TGTCCTTTTCTACTGATGTCCCCCATCCTGATCCCTTTTTCTAGTGATGTCCCCCATCGATCATGGTCCCCTTTTGTAGTGATGTCCCCACACTGATCTCCTTTTGTAGTGATGTCCCCCATCCTGATCCCCTTTTCTAGTGATGACCCCCTTCCCATTCCCCTTTAGTAGTGATGTCATCACACAGCGGGGACTGCAGCGGCCCCCTGCACTGGGGCAATGCATGATTAAGTTGTCCAAGGTGCCGCGGGCCGCATAGTGAAGCCCCAGGGGCCGCATGCGGCCCTCGGGCCACGAGTTTGAGACCCCTGTTCTAGATAGACTTGCAGTGTCAGTAGTGAAGGTTTCAGTGTTCCAAAAGCAATCTCTTTACTAACAATATAATTAAATTTAGTAAATAAATTGGGGGCGTGTTTATATTTACTTTGATTCATAAAATTGGCATCCCAGTAGTGGAAATTGATCAAAAGGTAAGAGGGGTGAGCCTTACATCACAAATTATTTCTATGCATTTAATGATTTGGACCCATAGTCTATGAACTAGGTCCGTAGCTTTTTCTTTGCACTTTGGGCAGATAAATAGTCTATTTGGTTTGAGGGCTTTACGAATGATTTTAAGTTGTATTTCTCTCCATATCTTAACAATGATTTGCATAGCCTGGCCTATCCCTCTCTTATTTTAGTACCTATGCCTGGATCGTTACATTTTTTCTCCCAGTTTTTAAAGAAGATTTCAGGATTTATTTTCAACATGTCAGATGCCACAGACGCAGAAGGACTCAGTAAGTGTTGCAAGCAGGGAGAAACGGAGGGGAGTGCCGGAGAGGTAAGCTACATTGTTTATTATTTTTGTGTGTGCACTAGGATGGGGGGCCATATCCAGGATGGGGGGTAATGTACCTGGATGGGGGGCTATATCCCAGAATTGGGGGCTGTATCCAGGATGGGGGCTATATCCCAGGATAGGAACTATGTTCAGGATGGGGGGCTATATCCCAGAATGGGGGCCATATCCAGGATGGGGGGCTATATCTCAGAATGGGAGACAATATTCAGGATGGGGCTATATCCCAGAATGGGGGGGGGGCTATATCCAGGATGGGGGGCTATATCCCCAAATGGGAGTCCATATTCAGGATGGGGGGCTATATCCCAGAATGGGGGGCTATATCCAGGAAGGGGGGCTGCATCCCAGAATGGGGGTAAATATTAGGATGGGGGCTATATACCATGATGGGGGCTGTATTCAAGATGAGGATTATATATCAGGATGGGGGACATATATTACCTGGGAGGGGCCCAGGATGAGGACATTACCCCCATAAGTGTCAGCAGAAGATCCCCCATAAGACTACATTATAACCACATTTTTTGCTTAATTTTTTATTTTCCCTATTTTCCTCCTCTAAAATCTTGGTGCATCTTATTTTACAGTGCGTTTCATAATCCAAAAAATACAGTATCTGGTTTGGGTTCAACTTGAATCTGGATTCTGCAGGGTGAAACAGATAAGAGATGGAGTGTATGCCCTTTGTCTTCCATTCTTTAAATAGGGCATTTTCTGTTCCATGTATAAATTCTGGATAATTTCATAATGGAAGATATATAGACATTCCGACCGATTGTTTATACTCTTTCCTAATTATTTTCCATGGCACTATAGTGTCTCTGAATAATGATAAATTTTTTATGGGGTATGGTAATTTGGATAGTCTGGCATGGAGCAGGGCTTTAAGATACCATGGTGTGACATATTCCTTCTCCCACCTGTAAACTGTACATCTACCAGTACTATGCATCCAATCCACAACATACCTTGAGAGACATGCCAGATTGTGCCCTCTAATGTTAGATACATTTAGTCCACCAGTGCTTTTTTTTTTCCTATTAGTTTTTGAAAACTTATTCTTGGTTTAGACCCTCTCCACAAAAACTGCAAGAAGGCTTTATTAAGAATAATAATATCCTTATGTTTGAAACAAAAAGGGGGAGAGTTTGGAGTTGGTACATTAGCTTTGACATGGTCATCACCTTGATTAGATATACTCTTGTCGGGCCCACTGGGATAGGGGGTACTCGTACCGGACCGGGTCGGCTACTGGGGAAGTCACAGGTGGTCCTGGTCCGGACCGTGTCCCTGGCTCGACAATAAAAGGGGAAATGTTTACAGGGGATTGTCAGTCGTGACGCCACCCACTATGTGCGGCCAGTGATGGGGCCGCCGCTGCTGCAGAACCTCCGGGGATGATGGAATAGCAGCTAGATGGGATAGTTCCAGTGGGTAGAACTGTATTCCCCAGGGCAGTAAGGGTTAAGACTATGGTGTAGTGTGCAGGTTTGGTGCAATTCACTTACTAGCCAGATGCTGCAGAAATCCTCCCTCGGTGCTGGAGCTGACAGGCTGTGACTCTGCAGGTGGAGGGTTTTCTGTAATCCTGTCTGGAGGGAATAGCTTTCGCGCAGAGACACAAGGGAAGCAGATTCAGGGTTCTCCGTGTTTACTCTCAAAGCTTTGCAATACAGCTCACAGTTGGTTACAGTTCTTACAAGTTTCAGTTCTTAATACACGGGCTCACTCTCCCCTCCGGGGTTCCCTTAATCTCTGCAGCCAGGTCTCTCTCTCTGTGACCCCTCACATGGTCTCTGTGTCCTTTCCGGGCTGTTTACGTTCTCTGGGTTCACTTGGTGTGTGTAACGCCGGACAGTATGGCGGTGACTCGGGCCCCTGTGGGTCCTCCTGGTCGTCACTGAGCTGCCTGTCCTTTGGGGTAGGGACCCTAACGTGTAGCTGTGGTCCCTCGTCGTGTTGTTTGGGGATTCCGGGTAAAACTACGATCCCCTCTAGAGCCGACACTCTACTCAGCCCAGCCTCCAGCAGTCCTCAAGTGTGAGGCTCTACCAGGCTCTTTCTCTCTGCGTCTTTCAGTATCATAGGAGGGCCACTCCACCTGCAGTTGGTAGCTTCACTGTATGTCTAGGGCCCGAGTCTCACCGTCCCTCTCTTCCCTGCACACTCCTGGGGGTACTGGCTCCGGATAGGCTTTCTCTCTCCTCCGGCTCACACTGGCTCGGTACAGATTCTGCGCTCCTTACACCCCACTTTGCCAGGACGTGTGCTTCCTCCTTCCTACTCAGCTTAGCTAAGCCTTCTGCTGCCTTTCGGCCTGTTCTTGGTCTTTGCTGTTCGGAACCCCTGGCCTACTGAACTCCTTACTCCTCCCCCTCACTATTTCTACTGTCAAGTCACCTGACTACGTGTGTGCCCAACCCACTCCTCTAAATCCACCACCCCTCGCATGCCTAGAGTCTCCAATCTTAGGGCTGGATGCTGACATCTACTGTACGTGGGTTGTGTGGGCTGTGAGGGTGTTGTTGTGCAACTGTTGTCCTACCTGCCTGGCTGCAGTTCCCTTTTGTGGCCTCCTGGACGCAGGGGCGCCACACTCTCCCTATTACATTTAAGGATAGATAGTGCCAACATTTGAGGCCATGGCATACTTTATCTATTATGGGGGGGTAATTTAGTTTACATAGGGAGGTGGGGGATCTACCTATTTTTATCCCTATGTAAGTTATATGTGATTGGACTATACTCACTCATCAACTTGTTATATCCTGTATTGTCTTTATGTCCTGGCTTCCCAAGGTCAATTATTCACAATTTGAAGCATTTTAAATCCTAAGTAATTGCAAAATGAATTTAAGTTATTTAGAATTTTTGGTATCTGCTCATGTGGATCTGATAAGAATAATAAAATATCATCTGCAAAAATGGTAGCTTGAAGAGTCTCCTTACCCACCAGTATTCCTCTAAAAGTGTTCGGCTTTGCCAAAGTTCTCCTTAGGGGTTCCAAGGCTAGGTTAAATAGTAGTGGGGAAAGTAGACACCCCTGTCTTGCACCTTTATATAATGGGAAGGCTGAGAAAAGAAATCCTGGGATGTACCGTATATACTCGAGTATAAGCCGACCCAAGTATAATCCGAGGCCCCTAATTTTACCCTCCAAAACTAGGGAAACGTATTGACTCGAGTATAAGCCTAAGGTGAGAAATGAAGCAGAATTTCATCATGGTAAATGGCCCCCCATTACTGGTATATAGCCCCCCATTACTGGTATATAGCTCTACCATCACTGGTATATTGCACCCTCTTCACTGGTATACAGCCCCCAGTCAATGGTATACAGGTCCCATCAGTGCTATACAGGCTCCGATTAGTGGTATACAGCCCCCCATTAGTGGTATACAGGCCCTATCAGGGGACAGCCCCCCATTAGTGGTATACAGGCCCCATCAGTGGAAAGCCCCACATTAGTGGTATACAGCCCCCTATTAGTGGTATGCAGTCCCCCATTAGTGGTATACAGCTCCCCATTAGTGGTATACAGCCCCCCATTAGTAGTATACAAGCCCCCATTAGTGGTATACAGGCCCCCATTAGAGGTATACAGGCCCCCATTAGTGGTATACAGGCCCCCATTAGAGGTATACAGGCCCCCATTAGTGCTATACGGGCCCCCATTAGTGCTATACGGGCCCCCATTAGAGGTATACAGACCCCCATGAATTTTTGTTTTTATAGAGGCAGTGGCTCCCCACTACGTAGGTGCCACAAAAGGGGTACTGCACCCAGAAAAGCGGTGTAGTACTCCACTGCAATTGGGACAATGGTCACTAGATAGAACCCTAGAGATGACACCCACACACTAAGATAGTAGGTGGGAGGGACCCCGGGAGGATAGATAGTGGCCTCCAGGAGGAACTAGTGAGCAGTGAGTTAGAAGAAGTTGGAGTCAGAGCAGGAAGTGTGGAAGGAGCCAGGCAGCCAGCCTGAAGGAACCAAAAGGGCCATCTCAGCTGAGAGGCCCAAGAGAGTACAGATCCCAAAGGAAGAAGAAAGAAAGAGAAGGAAAGAAACTCAGAAGCAGAGCCGCAATACCACTGACCACAGGAGGACTGTGGCGGCGCTGGTGAGCATCACCAGACTCAGCAGGTGGCGTCATGAAGACAACTTTGTAAATAATCCTTTGTAAATAATTTCCCCCAATTTTCAGTTGACCTCCAGGGCCACGGCCGCGGGATGGCCACCCGTGACTTCCCGAACTGAAGATAGCCCGAGAGCCGAGTACCCGAGCCCGTGGGGCGCGGGAAGCAGAAGTCGCCATCAGAGCCGTGGAACAGTACCAAGCCCCCCTTCCACCACCAGCAGAGACCCGGGACATGGGGACGCAGACGGCGCCCCCGACACCACCACTGTCCCAGGCCAGCAGCAGTCCCCGGCTGGAGACTGCACTTGTATCTGCACCAGAACGTATCCTGCTGGACGTGGACGTAGAGGAGCTCTACGAGGAGCCCGAGGAATGCAACGACTTTGACGACTACGAGGACCTGGCTGGAGCCTCAGGAGGAAGCACTCCGGAAGCGGCATGGTGGACCGCCTGGCAGCAGCACCGCCAAGGACCTCCCGCCATCTTGAACACTGAGGAGGTATGTGTAATCCCCAGACACCACAGAAGCAGCCCCTCACCGCCCCCATACCAGTCCCTGCACAGCACCCGGCCACCCCAAGAAGAAAGGAGCCAGGTAGCAAGGCACAAGGAAAGGGAGGATTGGTATCAGAGGGAACGCTCCACAAAAAGACTGAGGGATGAAGCCCGCACTTACCCCCCGCTACCCATGGAACTGCGCAAAACAGGCACAGTCATTTCAGTGTACCACAAGGACGGATGGGGTTTCTTGAGGGAGCCCGGCTTGCTTGATGACATATTTTTTTCCCAGCGGGATGTAGAATCTTTCCTAAGAAAAGGAAATCCCCAGAGAGACTTATATCGTGGAGAGCAGGTCACATATGAGCGATACCCTGCCCCATTAGGATGGTTCGCCATTCGAATCTTGAGGATAGACTAATGCTGCAAATACAATAGACTCCCGTTGAGAGACATTGTGATCCTTTGTATATAGCCCTTTTACTGCTTAAGAACTTTTAATGAATAGTGTGTCCCTGGAGACCCTTAAGACCTTTTATTGAACCTTCCCCATTAACCCCTGATAATGTGTGAAGAAGAGTGGCCCAGCGGTGATAACGCACACTGGATTGTGTAGGACTGAAGATTACCGCTGGGCCCGCATGCTGAAGTCGGTCCCGTTGGGCCAGAGTGAATAATGTGTGTACAGTTCTATATGCAAAGTTTTAAGATATGTGCCTCCTCGAACGGGGAAGAAAATCTAAATATTCATGTATCGTAAATACTTTACCAGTTGGTTTGCATTGAAATATAAAATGTTTTTCACTTCCCGAAGGGCGAATGTGATGCTCGGGGACGAGCATGTTCAATCAAGGGGGAGTGTGGCACCCTACTACGTAGGTGCCATAAAAGGGGTACTGCACCCAGAAAAGCGGTGTACTACTCCACTGCAATTGGGACAATGGTCACTAGATGGAACCTTAGAGCTGACACCCACACACAAGGATAGTAAGTAGGAGGGACCCCGGGAGAATAGATAGTGGCCTCCAGGAGGAACTAGTGAGCAGTGAGTTAGAAGAAGTTGGAGTCGGAGCAGGGAGTGTGGAAGGAGCCAGGCAGCCAGCCTGAAGGAACCAGAAGGGCCATCTCGGCTGAGAGGCCAAAGAGGGTACAGATCCCAAAGGAAGAAGAAAGAAAGAGAGGGAAAAAAACTCAGAAGCAGAGTTCACTCTAAGAAGGGGATTGAGTAACAGTAGAGTTTGCCCCGAAAGGAAGGAAACCGGGTACCGGAGACCGCACCTGTGAGTTCTCTAAGGCTGAAGGCACATCATCCGACATCATCCCAGTGCCTCGCACGAGTGCAATGCGAGATAAACTCGCATTGCACTAGGACAAGTGGTTCTCTATCATGTCGGGCACACTGGTGCGCATTTTAAGCATTGAACTCGCAAAGCGAGTTTCAGTCGCGGCATGCTGCGACTGCATGCGAGTTGTACGCATGAGATATCAATAAAAATCAATGGGTGCGTTAAGCAGGTACTGAGGCTGTGATCCCGGCTGTGATCTCTGTGACAGCCGGGACCTGTGTGCGGCTTCACACGCCTCGCTGCTGGCGTTGGGAGCGGTGCCCTCCCCCTCCTCAGGCCTTCCCCTTCTCAAGATGGCCCCCACCTGTCACTACCCCCCACGCCCGATGACGGGACCTGATTGCGGCTTCACCCGCCGCGATGCCCTCCCCCTCCTCAGGCCTCCCCCACCTCAGGCCTCCCCCTCCTCTGGATGGCCCCCCCCTCCCATGTCGGGTCTGTTTGTGGCTTCAGCCGCCACGCTGCTAGCGGCGGGGGAGGATGCCCGCCCCCCTTATCCCCGCCCCCTCCTCACCCCCCCGTGTCCGATCTCACCGCTCCTCGATCCCCGTGTCCGATCCCGCCGGTGTAGCCGCCGCTCTGCCTCCTCTCCTCGCTGGAACGCCCTCCTCCAGTGCTGCTCCGCCCTGAGGTAAGTACCGTATGCATGAATGAATGAATCAATCAATGATTGAGTGAGTGGGTATGTGGATGTGTGGGTGCGTGGGTTAGTGGGTGTGTGGATGCGTGGGTGTGTGGATGCGTGGGTGTGTGGATGCGTGGGTGTGTGGATGGGTGGGTGTGTGGATGGGTGGGTGTGTGGGTGCGTGGGTTAGTGGGTGCGTGGGTTAGTGGATGTGTGGATGCGTGGGTGTATGGGTGTGTGGATGCGTGGATGTGTGTGTGGATGCGTGGGTGCGTGGATGCGTGGGTGCGTGGGTGCGTGGATGCGTGGGTGTGTGGATGCGTGGGTGTGTGGATGTGTGGGTGTGTGGATGCGTGGGTGTGTGGATGCGTGGGTGTGTGGGTGCGTGGATGTGTGGGTGCGTGGGTTAGTGGATGCGTGTGTTAGTGGATGCGTGGGTTAGTGGATGCATGGGTGCGTGGATGCGTGGGTTAGTGGATGCATGGGTGTGTGGATGCGTGGGTGTGTGGATGCGTGGGTGTGTGGATGCGTGGGTATGTGGATGCGTGGGTACGTGGATGCGTGGGTACGTGGATGTGTGGGTACGTGGATGTGTGAATGTGTGGGTGCGGGGATGTGTGGATGCGTGGGTGTGTGGGTGCGTGGGTTAATGGATGTGTGGATGTGTGGGTGCGTGGATTAGTGTATGTGTGGGTTCGTGGGTTAGTGGATGTGTGGGTGCGTGGGTTAGTGGATGCGTGGGTTAGTGGATGCGTGGGTTAGTGGATGCGTGGGTTAGTGGATGCGTGGGTTAGTGGATGCGTGGGTTAGTGGATGTGTGGGTACGTGGATGTGTGGGTACGTGGATGTGTGGGTACGTGGATGTGTGGGTGCGGGGATGTGTGGGTGCGTGGGTTAGTGGGTGCGTGGATTAGTGGATGTGTGGGTGCATGGGTTAGTGGATGCGTGGGTGCGTGGATGTGTGGGTGCGTGGGTTAGTGGGTGCGTGGGTTAGTGGATGCGTGGGTGCGTGGGTACGTGGATGCGTGGGTACGTGGATGCGTGGGTACGTGGATGCGTGGGTACGTGGATGCGTGGGTACGTGGATTAGTGGATGTGTGGGTGCATGGGTTAGTGGATGCGTGGATGTGTGGGTGCAAGGATGTGTGGATGCGTGGATGTGTGGGTGCGTGGGTTAGTGGATGCGTGGGTTAGTGGATGCGTGGGTTAGTGGATGCGTGGGTTAGTGGATGCGTGGGTGCATGGATGGATGTGTGCGTGTGTGTGACTGCATGTGTGGATGTGTGCACGAATGGATGTGTACATGCGTGGATAATGGATGGATGGATGCAACAAGGTATCAAGTGTCCTCTTCTAGTCTCAGGGATCATAGTCATGGTGCACTGTATGACAGATCATTGCCATACAGTGCACCATAACTCTGACCCCAGAGACTGTAGGAAGAGGACACTTGATCCCTTGCTGCAATCTCTGGAGCAGAGGCGATCGAGCATCGTGGGACCTTCGTTGTGGACTACATCGGAGGCGATCGAGCGTCGCGGGACCTTCGTTATGGACTACGTCGGATCTTTCTAATAAAGATGGAGTCTGAATTTTGTTTGTGTTTTTTTCAAAATAAAAATATTTTACTCTGTGTGTATTTATTGACTACTTACCAGAGATTCCTAATGGCGGGTCTAACATTGGCCCAATATTATGAATCTCGGGCTTAGTGCCAGCTGCCAATAAAAAGCTGGCATTAACCCCTTTATTACCCAGTTTGCCACCGGCACCAGGGCAACTGGAAGAGCATGGGTACAGCACCAGAAAATGGCGCTTCAATGAATGCGCCATTTTCTGGGGCGGCTGCGGGCTGCAATTCGCAGCATGGGGGGCCCAGAACGCTTGGGCCTCTCCATGCTGCGGATTCCAGCCCCCAGCTGTCTAGTTGTACCTGGATGGACCAAAAATATGGCGGAGCCCCACGTCATTTTTTTTTTCTAGAATTTGTTCTAGAAATAAAAAAATGGGCTTCGCTGTATTTTTGGTTGCCAGTAAGGTACAACAAGGCAGCTGGGGGTTGGTGGCAGTCTGTAGCAGCCAAGTTGTACCTGGCTGGACCAAAAATATGGCGAGGCCCCACGCCATTTTTTTTAATTACTTCTACCAATAAAATGACATGGAGCTTTGCCATATTTTTGGTTGCCAGCCAGGTACAACTTGGCAGTTGGGGGGCTGCAATCTTCATCATAGAGAGATCCAAATGTTGTGGGCCCCTCACGCTGCAAATTGCAACCCACAGCCACCTCAGAAAATAGCGCATTCATTGGAGGTGCCATTTTCTGGTGCTGTACCCCAACTCTTCCAGTTGCCCTTGCGCTGGTGGCAATGCTGGTTGCACACAGGGGCTCTCCATGCGCGACATGGTGTCCGTTAACAATTGTTAGCGGACACCATGTTGCATATGGAGAGCCCCTGTGTGTCTAAACATTGGAGCTCCCCCACAAGTGACCCCCATTATGCATTTGGATTTGTTCCTTGGGGGTCTAGTTTCCAAAATGGGGTCACTTGTGGGGGAGCTTGAATGTTGAGGCACACAGGGGCTCTCCATACGCGACATGGTGTCCGCTAACAATTCCAATTGTTAGCGGACACCATGTCGCGTATGGAGTGCCCCTGTGTGCCTCAGCACTGGAGCTCCCACACAAGTGACCCCATTTTGGAAACTAGACCCCCAAGGAACAAATCTAGATGCATAATGAGCACTTTGAAGCCCCAGGTGCTTCACAATTTGATCCGTAAAAATAAAAAAATAAGATTTTTGTGGAAGAAAAATATTTTTTTCATTTTTACGGATCAATTTGTGAAGCACCTGGGGCTTCAAAGTGCTCATTATGCATCTAGATTTGTTCCTTGGGGGGGTCTAGTTTCCAAAATGGGGTCACTTGTGGGGGAGCTCCAATGCTGAGGCACACAGGGGTTCTCCAAACGCGACATGGTGTCCGCTAACAATTTGAATGGAAATCAGCTCAAATTGTTAGCTGACACAATGTCGCGTTTGGTGAGCCCCTGTGTGCCCAAACATTGGAGCTCCCCCACAAGTGACTCCATTGATTGACAAATAAGTGGCAGCAAATCAGTGCAGTCTTGACACCAGGAGAAGGTGCTAGTCTGTCGGATCGCAGTAGGAGTGAAAAAATCTCACTAGCACCCCACTAGCACCCCACTAGCACCACACTAGCACCACACTAGCACCGCACTAGCACCGCACTAGCACTACTACACGCATCAAACTCGCATCAGTATTGCGCTTCAAAAACGCGCCGTTTTAGAGGGATCAGTGTGCCTTCAGCCTAAGGCTCACAGAAAATCCGCTAAACAGGGATGTTACAAGTATGGCCCTGACTCCCAAAGATCCCACGAGAGGGAAGCCAGAACCGCAGTAAGCGCCTGCGACGTTCAGATAGAAGGTTAATCCGACGGGTACAAGGGAGGAGAGACAGAATAAGAAGCAGCAGGAGGCCAGGTCATCTATAAGAGATCAGGCTTCACAACACTGGGAGCAGAAAAGAAGGACAAGAAAGGAACATGACGGAGGGTTCCATCTCCAGCCAGAAATCCTAATTGTAGCCTGGAGCATTTGCCAGCATACCATCTGTTGAACTGTAAAGCTGAATGAGAAAGTTCAAGTAAACGTTACCCGGTGAAGTGAAGTTTTGACTCTGCTGCATCCTTTCTATATAAACTGTTTGCTTTGCAGCATCACTGCCCGGGTTGTCCAGTCCCGCCTGCGGGGACTAATCCATCTAAGCCGCAATACCACCGGCCACCGGAGGACTGCGGCGGCACTGGTGAGCATCACCAGACTCAGTAGGTGGCGTCACGAAGACAACTTTGTAAATAATCCTTTGTAAATAATTCCCCCCAATTTTTAGTTGACACCCAGGGCCACGGCCTTGGGATGGCCACCCGTGACTTCCCGGACTGAAGATAGCCCGAGAGCCGAGTACCCGAGCCTTGGGTGCGCGTCAAGGCCATCTTTGTTTACTTTGTAGCCTCATGTGTATTAATTACTGAATTCAGATCCCCTCACAGGAATTTTAGGGGGTAGTTTATTGAAAAACTTATTATTGTGATCATTCAGGGTATATACGTTGCATATTTTGTACATTCCTCCAGGACCTATCAGGGCAATTATGTTTATTCTACCATTCGTACTATTGAATAATTCTTGGACTGATCCTTGTTAGTGATGAGCGAGTACTAAAATGCTCGGGTGCTCGAAGCTCGGGCCGAGCATCCCGAGATACTCGTGTACTCGGCCCGAGTACCGAGCCCAATGTTATCCTATGGGAGACATGAGTATTTTTATGAAATGACTGCCGGCAGCATGGAAAAACCCTAAAAATGTCACAAAAGTCTCAGAAGAGTGCTGAAATGACATGGCAACACCATGGGGAAGACCCCTGGAAGCATTTCTCACTCAAAAGTCACAGCTATGAACAATGTTGTCCGAGTTTCACGCCAATTTTACGGAGTCTCCAGAAAACCTTCCAAAATGACACCAAAATGAATATTTAGGGTGGAAATGTTAAGGGCACATACCCAATAGTGAGATACAGCTGGTGTATGTTACTTTTTGTGATTACATGAAAGATTTTACGTGAAAACATTGTGCGGCACTCCGATGTCCCTGAGAAGAGACGAACATGAAGCCCTGTCTTGAAATAATGTGCCCATTTTGAGGAAATGGGTCTATTGTAGTATCTTCCTTTGCCAGGGCAGTCCAAAATTGGGAGGTTCACCAATGCCCCTGGATAGAGACGTGCATGAGGGCCTGTAAACAAGAACTGGGTGTATTGTAGTATAGCCCTTTTGCCAGGGAAGCCCAAAATTGGGAGGTTCAACAATGACCCATGCATACAGACATGTAGTAGGGCCTGTAACCCTCAAGTGGGTGTATTGTAGTATAGCCCTTTGGCCAAGGCAGCCAAAAATTGGGAGGTTCAACAATGACCCATGCATACAGACATGTAGTAGGGCCTGTAACCCTCAAGTGGGTGTATTGTAGTATAGCCCTTTGGCCAAGGCAGCCAAAAATTGGGAGGTTCAACAATGACCCATGCATACAGACATGTAGTAGGGCCTGTAACCCTCAACTGGGTGTATTGTACTATAGGCCTTTGGCCAGGGCAGCCAAAAATTGGGAGGCTCCTGTGAGGTAGCACCCGGGGAACCCGCTTGCAAAACGACAAGAACACGTGTTTATAAGTTAACCAATGTCTACCCGTTTATTTTTCACATATAATAACATAACCCGGGTAGCATGTTTGACACATCTCACATTGATTATAAACACTTTACATAAATACACCATACATTTGACATATAACATCACATAACACTTATATTGCACATAACGTCTTATAGTAACCCGGGACCTGTAACCATCTCTGTCCCCATTGGAGCTCTACTAACAGCTCCCGTGGTGGCTACGGCCTCCGGCCTACTCACACTATACATATGTTACAGTACGACGATGACCCCTCCGGGTTCATAACAGGGATTGAGCAACCTGAGTACCGGGTATGTCATGTATCCCCAAGGGCTCTTTCCTGGACGCATCTCCGCCTACATCCCGGTCAGAGTCCACCTGGTTCAACCATGGTGTCCCCACTCTAGGAGCCCTTTTAACCCCTGCTTCTGACCTTCGTTACATACGCCTCAACGGGCCCTGTGGGTCCCAATGGCGGTACCTGCCGCCTGGCTTTAGTCCCCCAGCATGATGATATACATTCACCCGTAGTCAGGATTCCAGCCTGACCGGGACCTTACATACCGTATGTGATCCATCATTCAAACGTCCATGGATCACACACCTGCTCACAGCCCACATCCATGGACTGTGGCCCCTCCATGGCCCATTAAAGGGACTGGCAAACCATAGTACACGGGAACCTCATCCGATACCTACTAGGAGCCCTATTACCCCTGTGTCTGGCACCACAGGCACACCCACACCATTAGAGGTCGTGGTTGAGGGACGGGTACCCTCTGCAAGCAGCAGGGCAAGCCTCCCTCTCGTCCCACAGGGACGGAACGCCTCAAACATCATCCATACTAGCTGGGTCACTCTCTCCCCACATCATTATACATGGGTCTTACATATAGGCCATCATCTCTCATTCAGGGCCATTACCTAAGCCCTCATACACATAGTTAAACACGTTCTGTTTCATCAGGTCCTTTAACTGAGTACTCTGACTCGGACCCAAAGGCGGTCTATGCCCGCCTGGCACACTACATACATTCGCCTCCCGAAGGGCTACTTTCATTCCGGTTCATCAGGACCTTTATGTGACTCCACTGAGTCGGTCCCAAGGGCGGTCTATACTCGCCTAGCATGATTTACACACACGGTGCACAGTTCCCACAATCATTCAGGAACTGCTTTTCTTACCGGGCACGGATCCGGGTCTCGCTACCTGTGTCACAGGTTCCACCAGGCATCCCCACAGGCTCTTTCCCGGACGTGAGGTGAACCACGTCCGATCTAGCGTCCACGGGTCAACCACAGCTTCCCCCTCCAGGTGCGTACACGACCACGGACCTCGGCACCGGCATGGAGCTAGCATGCTCCCGTGTCCACACACAGAGCCTTGGACTGCTCTGCACTCAGGCTGCTCTCAGCTTCCATCTGAATCTGAATGATTCAATCACTCACCTGGCTGCCTCTTATCGTGCCAGCCACTCCCACCTGGACACACCCCCTTTGCTGCTGATAATCAGCCTTTCACACAGCTCAGGTTAACTCCCTGTGTTCCGGGTTGTCAGCACTCAGCCCTTACATTCCTTAGGGCTTCCTCGATCTCATCCCACTCTCACTGCCGCTCATTAGGCTCATGAAACCCTGTGTCTCAAAGTTGGCTCACACAGCAGTATCAGTCAAACCGGCCAGTGTGCACAGGATCATACCTTGATCCTGCATGTGACGCGCTCCGGCCATGAGAATCATGCCGGCGGTGCCTCACACTCCTCATTGTCCCTGGATAGAGACGTGCAGGAGGGCCTGTAACCCTCAAGTGGGTGAATTGTAGTATAGCCCTTTGGCCAGGGCAGCCAAAAATTGGGACGTTCAACAATGACCCATGCATACAGACATGTAGTAGGGCCTGTAACCCTCAAGTGGGTGTATTTTAGTATAGCCCTTTGGCCAGGGCAGCCAAAAATTGGGAGGCTCCACATTGTCCCTGGATAGAGACGTGCAGGAGGGCCTGTAAACAAGAACTGGGTGTATTGTAGTATAGCCCTTTGGCCAGGGCAGCCAAAAATTGGGAGGTTCAACAATGACCCATGCATACAGACATGTAGTAGGGCCTGTAACCCTCAAGTGGGTGTATTTTAGTATAGCCCTTTGGCCAGGGCAGCCAAAAACTGGGAGGCTCCTCATTGTCTCTGGATAGAGACGTGCAGGAGGGCCTGTAACCCTCAAGTGGGTGTATTGTAGTATAGGCCTTTGGCCAGGGCAGCCAAAAATTGGGAGGCTCCTCATTGTCCCTGGATAGAGACGTGCAGGAGGGCCTGTAACCCTCAAGTGGGTGTATTGTAGTCTAGCCCTTTGGCCAGGGCAGCCAAAATTGGGAGGTTCAACAATGACCCATGCATACAGATATGTAGTAGGGCCTGTAACCCTCAAGTGGGTGTATTGTAGTAAAGCCCTTTGGCCAGGGCAGCCAAAAATTGGGAGGCTCCTCATTGTCCCTGGATAGAGATGTGCAGGAGGGCCTGTAACCCTCAAGTGGGTGTATTGTAGTATAGGCCTTTGGCCAGGGCAGCCAAAAATTGGGAGGCTCCTCATTGTTCCTGGATAGAGACGTGCAGGAGGGCCTGTAACCCTCAAGTGGGTGTATTGTAGCATAGGCCTTTGGCCAGGCAGCCAAAAATTGGGAGGCTCCTCATTGTCCCTGGATAGAGACGTGCAGGAGGGCCTGTAACCCTCAAGTGGGTGTATTTTAGTATAGCCCTTTGGCCAGGGCAGCCAAAAATTGAGAGGCTCCTCATTGTCCCTGGATAGAGACGTGCAGGAGGGCCTGTAACCCTCAAGTGTGTGTATTGTAGTATAGCCCTTTGGTCAGGGCAGTCAAAACTTGGGAGGTTCAACAATGACCCATGCATACAGACATGTAGTAGGGCCTGTAACCCTCAAGTGGGTGTATTGTAGTATAGGCCTTTGGCCAGGGCAGCCAAAAATTGGGAGGCTCCACATTGTCCCTGGATAGAGACGTGCAGGAGGGCCTGTAAAGAAGAACTGGGTGTATTGTAGTATAGCCCTTTGGCCAGGGCAGCCAAAATTTGGAAGGTTCAACAATGACCCATGCATACAGACATGTAGTAGGGCCTGTAACCCTCAAGTGGGTGTATTGTAGTATAGGCCTTTGGCCAGGGCAGACAAAAATTGGGAGGCTCCACATTGTCCCTGGATAGAGACGTGCAGGAGGGCCTGTAAAGAAGAACTGGGTGTATTGTAGTATAGCCCTTTGGCCAGGGCAGCCAAAAACTGGGAGGTTCAACAATGACCCATGCATACAGACATGTAGTAGGGCCTGTAACCCTCAAGTGGGTGTATTGTAGTATAGGCCTTTGGCCAGGGCAGCCAAAAATTGGGAGGCTCCTCATTGTCCCTGGATAGAGACGTGCAGGAGGGCCTGTAAAGAAGAACTGGGTGTATTGTAGTATAGCCCTTTGGCCAGGGCAGCCAAAATTTGGAAGGTTCAACAATGACCCATGCATACAGACATGTAGTAGGGCCTGTAACCCTCAAGTGGGTGTATTGTAGTATTGCCCTTTGGCAGGGCAGCCAAAAATTGGGAGGCTCCACATGTCCCTGGATAGAGACGTGCAGGAGGGCCTCAAAACATTTTTCCCATTGAAAAGGAGCGGGTCTCCTGTCGTTGTAATGCCCATTCTAAAAGAATGGGTGAAAAAATTTACCACTGCGGGTATACCTCAAACAACAGCCTAACTATTGTAACGGTCATCATGGTGTCACATGACAAGGAGGAGCAGTCCAGCGATTAGCCAAAGTCCTGAAGTGTGTACCCATGGGTGAGTGGAGGTACATGGCAAATTCACATAACAAAATTTTAATTCAGTTGTCATTTGCTGGTGGTGTGGTGAAGTCTGGCCCAATCCAACCCTTGTTCATCTTGATCAGAGTCAGCCTGTCAGCATTTTCAGTTGACAGGCGGGTGCGTTTATCAGTGATGATTCCACCTGCAGCACTGAAAACATGCTCTGATAAAACGCTAGCGGCAGGGCAGGCCAGGACTTCCAAGGCGTAGAGAGCCAATTCATGCCACGTGTCCAGCTTGGAGACCCAATAATTGAAAGGCACAGAGGAATCTCGCAGTACAGTTGTTCGATCTGCAAGGTACTCCTTCAGCATCTGCCCAAACTTAGCATTTCTGGTGGCACTACCCCGCACCTCAGGGGCTGTGGTACGTGAGGGGCTGAGAAAACTGTCCCACATCGTAAAGACAGTTCCCCTACCTCTGGCGGATTGGACTTGTGACCCTCTCAGCCGTACGCCTTGGTTGTCCACCGAATCCTGACCTATGCCGCTAGCGTTTTGTGAGGGGAATGATTTCACTACTTCCGTGACTATGGCCCTGTGGAACTGCTGCATTTTGGCTGACCTCTCCGCCTCAGGAATGAGAGACATAAAGTTCTCCTTGTAGCGTGGGTCTAACAGTGTTGCCAACCAGTACTGATTGTCGGCCAAGATGTTCTGAACGCGAGGGTCACGAGACAGGCAGCTTACCATAAAGTCAGCCATGTGCGCCAGACTCTTAACAGCCATCACTTCAGTATCCAGACCAACACGATGACTGAACATGCTGTCCTCCTCCTCCTCCTCCTCCTCCTCATCTCCCGTCCTCTGGCCAGCCACGCTGAATCGAGGGTATGACTGGTGTGCATGTCATATCCTCAATTTGGCCAGAGAGTTGCTCCATGTCTTCATCCTCCTCCTCCTCGTCATAGTCCTCCACTGCACGTTGTGATGAGATGAGGCTGGGCTGTGTGTTTTCACCCACACCTACTACTGTTTCTTGCTCAAAGTCATCGCGCTCGGCCTGCAATGCATCCTCTTTGATTTTCAGCAGAGACCGTTTTAGAAGGCAGAGTAGTGGTATGGTGACGCTAATAATGGCGTCATCGCCGCTCACCATCTTGGTGGAGTCCTCAAAGTTTTGGAGGACGGTGCATAGGTCCGACATCCATCTCCACTCCTCAGGTGTTATGTGTGGAGTTTGACCCATTTCCCGACGGCTTAGGTGATGCAGGTAGTCCACAACTGCCCTCTTCTGCTCACATATCCTGACCAACATGTGCAGAGTTGAATTCCAACGCGTGGGGACATCACACACCAGTCTGTGGGCCGGAAGATGCAAACGGCGCTGAAAGCCGGCAAGGCCGGCTGAAGCAGCAGGTGACTTGCGAAAATGTGCAGACAGACGCCTAACTTTTACCAGCAGGTCAGACACCTCTGGGTATGACTTCACAAACCTCTGAACCACCAGGTTGAGCACATGGGCCACGCATGGAACATGCGTCAGCTGCCCTCGCCTCAAAGCTGCCACCAGGTTCAGGCCATTGTCACACACGACCTTTCCTGGCTTTAGGTTCAGAGGTGTGAGCCAGTGATCTGCCTGCTGTTTCAGAGCTGTCCACACCTCTTCTGCATTGTGGGGTTTGTCACCTATGCAGACTAGCTTCAGCACAGCCTGTTGCCGCTTTGCAGAGGCAGTGCTGCAGTGCTTCCAGCTTGGGACTGGTGTGGAGGGTACAGTGGATGAGGATGCGCAGGAGGAGGAGGCTGAGGAGCATGACATTCCGAAGATGTAGAGTGTCGGTGAAACCCTGACAGAGGTAGGGCCTGCTATCCTTGGTGTGGGAAGGACGTGTTCCGTCCCTCGCTCAGACTGGGTCCCAGCCTCCACAATATTAATCCAGTGTGCCGTCAAGGAGATGTAGCGGCCTTGCCCACAAGCACTTGTCCACGTGTCTGTTGTTAGGTGGACTTTGGCTGAAACAGCATTGTTCAGGGCACGTGTGATGCTGTTGGACACGTGGTTATGCAATGCGGGGACAGCACATCTGGAGAAATAGTGGCGGCTGGGGACCGAGTAACGTGGGACAGCAGCCGCCATCAGGTCGCGGAATGCGTCCGTCTCCACCAGCCGGAAAGGCAACATTTCTAGCGCTATGAGTCGCGAAATGTGATCATTCAGGACTGTGGCATGTGGGGCGTTGGCAGCGTATTTGCGCCTGCGTTCAAATGTTTGCTGAATGGATAATTGAACGCTGCGCTGGGACAAGGACGTGCTTGATGGTGGTGTAATTTGTGCGTGGGCAACTTCAGGTGCAGGGCCGGAGGCTTGTTCGCGGCCAGCATGGACAGGGGATTGGCTCGCACGCACAACAGGCGAAGACGTAGCAGTGACATCAGCAAGCACCGCTCCTCGACTCTGTTGTACTTCCCACAAAGTCGGGTGCTTGGCTGACATGTGCCTGATCATGCTGGTGGTGGTCAGGCTGCTAGTTTTCGTACCCCTGCTGATACTGGCATGGCAGGTGTGGCAAATGGCCTTTTTAGAGTCTTCTGGAGCCAACTTAAAAAACTCCCAAACTCGGGAAGACCCAACATTTGCACAGGCACCTTGAGTCGTGTTGTTGTTCCGGGGAACGGTTGCCTGCCTTCTGCCTGTGGACGCAACCCTGCTTCGTACTGCCTGTTGGGATGCTAC
>JARQOC010003085.1:0-19250 GCA_033576535.1 Allobates femoralis | reverse complement strand
TGATGTAGATGAATACACTAGAATATAAGTAAGATAATGGAGGACCCACAAAATTTTGTCTGAGGAAAAACTTCCCTCTATATGTGATGTAGATGACTCTACACTAAAATATAAGTCAGATAATGGAGGAGCACCAGTGTCTGGGGGTTAAAATTCCCTTATATGTGATGAGATGACTCTATACTAAAATATAAGTCAGTTTAAGGGAGGAGCACACAATGTCTGGGGTTTAAAACCCCTTATATGTGATGAGATGACTCTACCAAAAGGGAAAAATTTTTTTTAAAATTTTCCGGGGTTTTAATGGAGGAGCAAACAATGTCTGAGGAAAAAACTTTCCTCTATATTTTTTTTGATGTAGATGCCCTCTACACTGGGAATTTAAGTCAGGTAATGGGGGAGACAAATGTTGAGGTAAAAGTTCCTCTATAGGTGTTGTGATGACTCTATACTAGAATATAAGTCAGATAATGGAGGAGCACACAATGTCTGAGGTAAAACTCCTCTATATGTGATGTAGATGACTCTACACTAGAATATAAGTCAGATAATGGAGGAGCACACAATGTCTGAGGTAAAACTTTCCTCTATATGTGATGTAGATGACTCTACACTAGAATATAAGTCAGGTAATGGAGGAGCACACAATGTCTGAGGTAAAACGTTCCTCTATATGTGATGTAGATGACTCTACACTAGAATATAAGTCAGATAATGGAGGAGCACACAGTGTCTGAGGTAAAACTTCCCTCTATATGTGATGTAGATGACTCTATACTAGAATATAAGTCAGATAATGGAGGAGCACACAATGTCTGAGGTAAAACTCCTCTATATGTGATGTAGATGACTCTACACTAGAATATAAGTCAGATAATGGAGGAGCACACAATGTCTGAGGTAAAACTTTCCTCTATATGTGATGTAGATGACTCTACACTAGAATATAAGGCAGATAATGGAGGAACACACAATGTCTGAGGTAAAACTCCTCTATATGTGATGTAGATGACTCTATACTAGAATATAAGTCAGATAATGGAGGAGCACACAATGTCTGAGGTAAAACTCCTCTATATGTGATGTAGATGACTCTACACTAGAATATAAGTCAGATAATGGAGGAGCACACAATGTCTGAGGTAAAACTTTCCTCTATATGTGATGTAGATGACCCTACACTAGAATATAAGGCAGATAATGGAGGAACACACAATGTCTGAGGTAAAACTCCTTTATATGTGATGTAGATGACTGTACACTAGAATATAAGTCAGATAATGGAGGAGCACACAATGTCTGAGGTAAAACTCCTCTATATGTGATGTAGATGACTCTATACTAGAATATAAGTCAGATAATGGAGGAGCACACAATGTCTGAGGTAAAACTTTCCTCTATATGTGATGTAGATGACACTACACTAGAATATAAGTCAGATAATGGAGGAGCACACAATGTCTGAGGTAAAACTTTCCTCTATATGTGATGTAGATGACTCTACACTAGAATATAAGTCAGATAATGGAGGAGCACACAATGTCTGAGGTAAAACTTCCCTCTATATGTGATGTAGATGACCCTACACTAGAATATAAGGCAGATAATGGAGGAACACACAATGTCTGAGGTAAAACTCCTCTATATGTGATGTAGATGACTGTACACTAGAATATAAGTCAGATAATGGAGGAGCACACAATGTCTGAGGTAAAACTCCTCTATATGTGATGTAGATGACTCTATACTAGAATATAAGTCAGATAATGGAGGAGCACACAATGTCTGAGGTAAAACTTTCCTCTATATGTGATGTAGATGACTCTATACTAGAATATAAGTCAGATAATGGAGGAGCACACAATGTCTGAGGTAAAACTTTACTCTATATGTGATGTAGATGACACTACACTAGAATATAAGTCAGATAATGGAGGAGCACACAATGTCTGAGGTAAAACTTTCCTCTATATGTGATGTATATGACTCTACACTAGAATATAAGTCAGATAATGGAGGAGCACACAATGTCTGAGGTAAAACTTTCCTCTATGTGATGTAGATGACTCTACACTAGAATATAAGTCAGATAATGGAGGAGCACACAATGTCTGAGGTAAAACTTCCCTCTATATGTGATGTAGATGACTCTACACTAGAATATAAGTCAGATAATGGAGGAGCACACAATGTCTGAGGTAAAACTTCCCTCTATATGTGATGTATATGACTCTACACTAGAATATAAGTCAGATAATGGAGGAGCGCACAATGTCTGAGGTAAAACTCTCCTCTATGTGATGTAGATGACTCTACACTAGAATATAAGTCAGATAATGGAGGAGCACACAATGTCTGAGATAAAACTCCTCTATATGTGATGTAGATGACTCTACACTAGAATATAAGTACATTAACAACAAACTTTTGCGACACAACTCATGAATATTAATAAAAATTCAATTTTATTAAGGTGCAGGATAAAGTGCAACAGTGCTTTACAACCACGGTTTAACAGGGTTAGTAGGACTGTACAGAATTCTATAGCAGAGGTCACATAATAGTTTATATATCTAGATATACACCAATATACATATCTGTGAAATATACCAACTAATATATATCAATCATACACAGAGGTAACACAGTATAGTGACTTGCTCAGTCCTAGGATATACACTTATGCCATACCTCCCAAGTTTTGAAGAAGAGGAAGAAGAGTAATGTGTGCGTCGCGCTGTGCGCGCCGCGGCAAATTTTAGGCCACACATCCCTGACCACCCCCATTGCACAACTAGCCACACCCATATCCACGCCCAAACCACACCCATTCAGCACTGCTGGTCACACTGTTTCATAAACAATAATTATAAACAGAAAAAAATACATTTATTTACAAATGAATAGTGATGAGCGAGCATGCTCGCCACTACTCGGTACTCGCACGAGTATCACTGTACTCGGGCTACTCGGCGAGCACCGAGTAATCTCGCGATACTCGTGCTGTGCTCGTGGTCGTCATCTCTGCATGTTGGCGCTCTTTTGAGAGCCAGCCCACGTGCAGGGATTGGCTGGCAGACCACTGCAATGCCACAGCCCTGTTAGTTGTGGCATTGCAGTGATTGGCCGGCCTGCACAGCGTGACCGAGCCTTTATAAGACCCCGCCGCGCTGTGCTCTGCACACAGGCATCCAGACAGTGAGTGTAGGGAGAGTGTCTGCTGCTGCTTAGGGACAGATTTGCGGCCCTCATAGGTAGATCGGAGCAGGGCTGCAAACTGCTGCTGAGCTGACACAACAGTCTTCTCAGGACTAATCTAGGAGGATATAGGCAGGGTGATCAGATCGGAGTCCAAGCTTTTCTGTCACCATTACAGTCACAGACTGTTGTACTTACTAGCTTGATACAGGTTAGGACTTAGGGACTAATTCCTCATTCTGTGACCATTACAGTCACAGACTGGTGTACGTATACCTTGATACAGGTTAGGGACTAAATCCTATCTCTGTGATTGAACAGTCACCAGGCTGGTGTACGTACTACCTTGATACAGGTTAGGGACTAAAATCCTAATCTCCTTGTCACCATTACAGTCACCAGACTGTTGTAATTACTACTTTGATACAGGTTAGGGACTAAAATCCTAATCTCCTGTCACCATTACAGTCACCAGACTGGTGTACGTACTACCTTGATACAGGTTAGGGACTAATAATCCTAATCTCCTGTGATCCTGATATAGTCACCAGACTGTGTGTACAGTTACTACCTTGATACAGGTTAGGGACTAAAATCCTAATCTCCTGTGATCTGAACAGTCACCAGACTGGTGTACGTACTACCTTGATACAGGTTAGGGACTAAAATCCTAATCTCCTGTCACCATTACAGTCACCAGACTGGTTGTACGTACTACCTTGATACAGGTTAGGGACTAAAATCCTAATCTCCTGTCACCATTACAGTCACCAGACTGGTGTACGTCATACCTTGATACAGGTTAGGGACTAAAATCTAATCTCTGTGAACATTACAGTCACCAGACTGTTGTAATACTACCTTGAAACAGGTTAGGGACTAAAATCCTAATCTCCTGTGATCTGACAGTCACCAGATGGTGTACGTACTACCTTGATACAGGTTAGGGACTAAAATCCTAATCTCCTGTGATCTATACAGTCACCGATGGTGTAGTACTACCTGATAAGTTGGACTAAATCCTTTTGTACATTCAGTCCGACTGTGTATACACTTTGATACAGGTTAGGGATTAAAATCCTAATCCTGTCACATTCAGTCACAGATGTGTATACTACCTTGATACAGGTTAGGGACTAAAATCCTAATCTCCTGTGATCTGAACAGTCACCAGACTGGTGTACGTACTACTTGATACAGGTTAGGGTTAAAATCCTAATCTCCTATGATCTGAACAGTCACCAGACTGGTGTACATACTACCTTGATACAGGTTAGGGACTAAAATCCTAATCTCTGTCACCATTAAAGTCACAGATGGTGTATACTACTTGATACAGGTTAGGGACTAAATCCTAATCTCCTGTCACATTACAGTCACCAGACTGGTGTACGTCATACCTTGATACAGGTTAGGGACTAAAATCTAATCTCCTGTGAACATTACAGTCACCAGACTGTTGTATACTACCTTGATACAGGTTAGGGACTAAAATCCTAATCTCCTGTGATCTGAACAGTCACCAGACTGGTGTACGTATACCTTGATACAGGTAAGGGCCTAAAATCCTAATCTCCTGTCACCATTACAGTCACCAGACTGTGTTGTAATTACTACCTTGATACAGGTTAGGGACTAAAATCCTAATCTCCTGTCACCATTACAGTCACACAGACGGTGTAATACTACTTGATACAGGTTAGGGACTAAAGTCCTAATCTCCTGTACCATTACAGTCACCAGACTGGTGTACTACTACCTTGATACAGGTTAGGGACTAAAATCCTAATCTCCTGTGATCTGACAGTCACCAGACTGGTGTACGTACTACCTTGATACAGGTTAGGGACTAAAATCCTAATCTCCTGTGATCTGAACAGTCACCAGACTGGTGTACGTACTACCTTGATACAGGTTAGGGACTAAAATCCTAATCTCCTGTCACATTAAGTCACAGACTGGTGTACGTACTACCTTGATACAGGTTAGGGACTAAATCCTAATCTCCTGTCACCATTACAGTCACCAGACTGGTGTACGTACTACCTTGATACAGGTTAGGGACTAAATCCTAATCTCCTGTGACAACTAGTCACCAGACTGTTGTAATACTACCTTGATAACAGGTTAGGGACTAAAATCCTAATCTCCTGTGATCTGACAGTCACCAGACTGGTGTACGTACTACCTTGATACAGGTTAGGGACTAAAATCCTAATCTCCTGTGACCTTGAACAGTCACCAGACTGGTGTACGTACTACCTTGATACAGGTTAGGGACTAAAATCCTAATCTCCTGTCACCATTACAGTCACCAGACTGGTGTACAGTACTACCTTGATACAGGTTAGGGACTAAAATCCTAATCTCCTGTCACCATTACAGTCACCAGACTGGTGTACTACTACCTTGATACAGGTTAGGGACTAAAATCCTAATCTCCTGTGATTGACAGTCACCAGACTGGTGTACGTACTACCTTGATACAGGTTAGGGACTAAAATCCTAATCTCCTGTGATCTGAACAGTCACCAGACTGGTGTACGTACTACCTTGATACAGGTTAGGGACTAAAATCCTAATCTCCTGTCACCATTAAAGTCACCAGACTGGTGTACGTACTACCTTGATACAGGTTAGGGACTAAAAATCCTAATCTCCTGTCACCATTACAGTCACCAGACTGGTGTACGTCATACCTTGATACAGGTTAGGGACTAAAATCCTAATCTCCTGTGAACATTACAGTCACCAGACTGTTGTAATTACTACCTTGATACAGGTTAGGGACTAAAATCCTAATCTCCTGTGATCTGAACAGTCACCAGACTGGTGTACGTCATACCTTGATACAGGTTAGGGCCTAAAATCCTAATCTCCTGTCACCATTACAGTCACCAGACTGTTGTAATTACTACCTTGATACAGGTTAGGGACTAACATCCTAATCTCCTGTCACCATTACAGTCACCAGACAGGTGTAATTACTACCTTGATACAGGTTAGGGACTAAAATCCTAATCTCCTGTCACCATTACAGTCACCAGACTGGTGTAATTACTACCTTGATACAGGTTAGGGACTAAAATCCTAATCTCCTGTGATCTGAACAGTCACCAGACTGGTGTACGTACTACCTTGATACAGGTTAGGGACTAAAATCCTAATCTCCTGTGATCTGAACAGTCACCAGACTGGTGTACGTACTACCTTGATACAGGTTAGGGACTAAAATCCTAATCTCCTGTGATCGGACCAGTCACCAGACTGGTGTACGTCATACCTTGATACAGGTTAGGGCCTAAAATCCTAATCTCCTGTCACCATTACAGTCACCAGACTGTTGTAATTACTACCTTGATACAGGTTAGGGACTAAAATCCTAATCTCCTGTGATCTGAACAGTCACCAGACTGGTGTACGTACTACCTTGATACAGGTTAGGGACTAAAATCCTAATCTCCTGTCACCATTACAGTCACCAGACTGTTGTAATTACTACCTTGATACAGGTTAGGGACTAAAATCCTAATCTCCTGTCACCATTACAGTCACCAGACTGGTGTATTACTACCTTGATACAGGTTAGGGACTAAAATCCTAATCTCCTTTGATCTGAACAGTCACCAGACTGGTGTACGTACTACCTTGATACAGGTTAGGGACTAAATCTAATCTCCTGTCACCATTACAGTCACCAGACTGTGTACGTACTACCTTGATACAGGTTAGGGACTAAAATCCTAATCTCCTGTCACCATTACAGTCACCAGACTGGTGTAACGTCATACCTTGATACAGGTTAGGGACTAAAATCCTAATCTCCTGTGAACATTACAGTCACCAGACTGTTGTAATTACTACCTTGATACAGGTTAGGGACTAAAATCCTAATCTCCTGTCCCTTACAGTCACCAGACTGGTGTAATTACTACCTTGATACAGGTTAGGGACTAAAATCCTAATCTCCTGTGATCTGAACAGTCACCAGACTGGTGTACGTCATACCTTGATACAGGTTAGGGACTAAAATCCTAATCTCCTGTGAACATTACAGTCACCAGACTGTTGTAATTACTACCTTGATACAGGTTAGGGACTAAAATCCTAATCTCCTGTCACCATTACAGTCACCAGACTGGTGTAATTACTACCTTGATACAGGTTAGGGACTAAAATCCTAATCTCCTGTGATCTGAACAGTCACCAGACTGGTGTACGTCATACCTTGATACAGGTTAGGGCCTAAAAATCCTAATCTCCTGTCACCATTACAGTCACCAGACTGGTGTACGTCATACCTTGATACAGGTTAGGGACTAAAATCCTAATCTCCTGTGAACATTACAGTCACCAGACTGTTGTAATTACTACCTTGATACAGGTTAGGGACTAAAATCCTAATCTCCTGTCACCATTACAGTCACCAGACTGGTGTAATTACTACCTTGATACAGGTTAGGGACTAAAATCCTAATCTCCTGTGATCTGAACAGTCACCAGACTGGTGTACGTCATACCTTGATACAGGTTAGGGCCTAAAATCCTAATCTCCTGTCACCATTACAGTCACCAGACTGGTGTACGTCATACCTTGATACAGGTTAGGGACTAAAATCCTAATCTCCTGTGAACATTACAGTCACCAGACTCTTGTAATTACTATCTTGATACAGGTTAGGGACTAACAATCCTAATCTCCTGTCACCATTACAGTCACCAGACAGGTGTAATTACTACCTTGATACAGGTTAGGGACTAAAATCCTAATCTCCTGTCACCATTACAGTCACCAGACTGGTGTAATTACTACCTTGATACAGGTTAGGGACTAAAATCCTAATCTCCTGTGATCTGAACAGTCACCAGACTGGTGTACGTACTACCTTGATACAGGTTAGGGACTAAAATCCTAATCTCCTGTGATCTGAACAGTCACCAGACTGGTGTACGTACTACCTTGATACAGGTTAGGGACTAAAATCCTAATCTCCTGTGATCGGACCAGTCACCAGACTGGTGTACGTCATACCTTGATACAGGTTAGGGCCTAAAATCCTAATCTCCTGTCACCATTACAGTCACCAGACTGTTGTAATTACTACCTTGATACAGGTTAGGGACTAAAATCCTAATCACCTGTGATCTGAACAGTCACCAGACTGGTGTACGTACTACCTTGATACAGGTTAGGGACTAAAATCCTAATCTCCTGTCACCATTACAGTCACCAAACTGTTGTAATTACTACCTTGATACAGGTTAGGGACTAAAATCCTAATCTCCTGTCACCATTACAGTCACCAGACTGGTGTAATTACTACCTTGATACAGGTTAGGGACTAAAATCCTAATCTCCTTTGATCTGAACAGTCACCAGACTGGTTGTACGTACTACCTTGATACAGGTTAGGGACTAAAATCCTAATCTCCTGTCACCATTACAGTCACCAGACTGGTGTACGTACTACCTTGATACAGGTTAGGGACTAAAATCCTAATCTCCTGTCACCATTACAGTCACCAGACTGGTGTACGTCATACCTTGATACAGGTTAGGGACTAAAATCCTAATCTCCTGTCACCATTAAAGTCACCAGACTGGTGTACGTACTACCTTGATACAGGTTAGGGACTAAAATCCTAATCTCCTGTCACCATTACAGTCACCAGACTGGTGTAGTATACTACCTTGATACAGGTTAGGGACTAAAATCCTAATCTCCTGTGACATTACAGTCACCAGACTGTTGTAATTACTACCTTGATACAGGTTAGGGACTAAAATCCTAATCTCCTGTGTCTGACCAAGTCACCAGACTGGTGTACGTACTACCTTGATACAGGTTAGGGACTAAAATCCTAATCTCCTGTCACCATTACAGTCACCAGACTGTTGTACGTACTACCTTGATACAGGTTAGGGACTAAAATCCTAATCTCCTGTACATTACAGTCACCAGACTGTGTACTACTACCTTGATACAGGTTAGGGACTAAAATCCTAATCTCCTGTCACCATTACAGTCACCAGACTGGTGTAATTACTACCTTGATACAGGTTAGGGACTAAAATCCTAATCTCCTGTACTTACAGTCACCAGACTGGTGTACTTACTACCTTGATACAGGTTAGGGACTAAAATCCTAATCTCCTGTGATCTGAACAGTCACCAGACTGGTGTACGTACTACCTTGATACAGGTTAGGGACTAAAATCCTAATCTCCTGTACCTAACAGTCACCAGACTGGTGTACGTATACCTTGATACAGGTTAGGGACTAAAATCCTAATCTCCTGTCACATTAAGTCACCAGATGGTGTACGTCTACCTTGATACAGTTGGGACTAAATCCTAATCTCCTGTACATTACAGTCACCAGACTGGTGTAGTATACCTTGATACAGGTTAGGGACTAAAATCCTAATCTCCTGTACTACAGTCACCAGACTGGTGTATACTACCTTGATACAGGTTAGGGACTAAAATCCTAATCTCCTGTATCTAAAGTCACCAGACTGTGTAGTACTACCTTGATACAGGTTAGGGACTAAAATCCTAATCTCTGTCACTTACAGTCACCAGACTGTGTACTACTACCTTGATACAGGTTAGGGACTAAATCCTAATCTCCTGTCACCATTACAGTCACAGACTGGTGTAATACTACCTTGATACAGGTTAGGGACTAAATCCAATCTCCTGTAACATTACAGTCACCAGACTGGTGTACTACTACCTTGATACAGGTTAGGGACTAAAATCCTAATCTCCTGTACTACAGTCACCAGACTGTGTATACTACCTTGATACAGGTTAGGGACTAAAATCCTAATCTCCTGTAATTAAGTCACCAGACTGGTGTATACTACCTTGATACAGGTTAGGGACTAAAATCCTAATCTCCTGTCACCATTACAGTCACCAGACTGTGTAATACTACTTGATACAGGTTAGGGACTAAAATCCTAATCTCCTGTCACCATTACAGTCACCAGACTGGTGTATATACCTTGATACAGGTTAGGGACTAAAATCCTAATCTCCTGTGACTACAGTCACCAGACTGGTTGTACTACCTTGATACAGGTTGGGACTAAAATCCTAATCTCTGTGATCTGAACAGTCACCAGACTGGTGTAGTACTACCTTGATACAGGTTAGGGACTAAAATCCTAATCTCCTGTCAACAGTCACCAGACTGGTGTAGTACTACCTTGATACAGGTTAGGGACTAAAATCCTAATCTCCTGTCACCATTACAGTCACCAGACTGGTGTACGTACTACCTTGATACAGGTTAGGGACTAAAATCCTAATCTCCTGTCACCATTACAGTCACCAGACTGGTGTACGTACTACCTTGATACAGGTTAGGGACTAAAATCCTAATCTCCTGTGACTTACAGTCACCAGACTGTTGTACTTACTACCTTGATACAGGTTAGGGACTAAAATCCTAATCTCCTGTACTTACAGTCACCAGACTGGTGTACGTACTACCTTGATACAGGTTAGGGACTAAAATCCTAATCTCCTGTGATCTGAACAGTCACCAGACTGGTGTACGTACTACCTTGATACAGGTTAGGGACTAAAATCCTAATCTCCTGTGCACATTACAGTCACCAGACTGGTTTAATTACTACCTTGATACAGGTTAGGGACTAAAATCCTAATCTCCTGTCACCATTACAGTCACCAGACTGGTGTACGTACTACCTTGATACAGGTTAGGGACTAAAATCCTAATCTCCTGTACATTAACAGTCACCAGACTGGTGTAATTACTACCTTGATACAGGTTAGGGACTAAAATCCTAATCTCCTGTCACCATACAGTCACCAGACTGGTGTACGTACTACCTTGATACAGGTTAGGGACTAAAATCCTAATCTCCTGTCACCATTACAGTCACCAGACTGGTGTAGTACTACCTTGATACAGGTTAGGGACTAAAATCCTAATCTCCTGTGACACATTACAGTCACCAGACTGTTGTATTACTACCTTGATAACAGGTTAGGGACTAAAATCCTAATCTCCTGTGATATGAACAGTCACCAGACTGGTGTAGTACTACCTTGATACAGGTTAGGGACTAAAATCCTAATCTCCTGTCACCTTACAGTCACCAGACTGGTGTACGTACTACCTTGATACAGGTTAGGGACTAAAATCCTAATCTCCTGTCACCATTAAAGTCACCAGACTGGTGTACGTACTACCTTGATACAGGTTAGGGACTAAAATCCTAATCTCCTGTGATCTGAACAGTCACCAGACTGGTGTAAGTACTACCTTGATACAGGTTAGGGACTAAAATCCTAATCTCCTGTCACCATTAAAGTCACCAGACTGGTGTAGTACTACCTTGATACAGGTTAGGGACTAAAATCCTAATCTCCTGTCACCATTACAGTCACCAGACTGGTGTACGTCATACCTTGATACAGGTTAGGGACTAAAATCCTAATCTCCTGTGAACATTACAGTCACCAGACTGTTGTAATTACTACCTTGAAACAGGTTGGGGACTAAAATCCTAATCTCCTGTGATCTGACCAGTCACCAGACTGGTGTACGTACTACCTTGATACAGGTTAGGGACTAAAATCCTAATCTCCTGTGATCTGAACAGTCACCAGACTGGTGTACCTACTACCTTGATACAGGTTAGGGACTAAAATCCTAATCTCCTGTCACCATTACAGTCACCAGACTGTTGTAATTACTACTTTGATACATGTTAGGGACTAAAATCCTAATCTCCTGTCACCATTACAGTCACCAGACTGGTGTACGTACTACCTTGATACAGGTTAGGGACTAAAATCCTAATCTCCTGTGATCTGAACAGTCACCAGACTGGTGTACGTACTACCTTGATACAGGTTAGGGACTAAAATCCTAATCTCCTGTCACCATTAAAGTCACCAGACTGGTGTACGTACTACCTTGATACAGGTTAGGGACTAAAATCCTAATCTCCTGTCACCATTACAGTCACCAGACTGGTGTACGTCATACCTTGATACAGGTTAGGGACTAACATCCTAATCTCCTGTGAACATTACAGTCACCAGACTGTTGTAATTACTACCTTGAAACAGGTTAGGGACTAAAATCCTAATCTCCTGTGATCTGAACAGTCACCGGACTGGTGTACGTCATACCTTGATACAGGTTAGGGCCTAAAATCCTAATCTCCTGTCACCATTACAGTCACCAGACTGTTGTAATTACTACCTTGATACAGGTTAGGGACTAACATCCTAATCTCCTGTCACCATTACAGTCACCAGACAGGTGTAATTACTACCTTGATACAGGTTAGGGACTAAAATCCTAATCTCCTGTCACCATTACAGTCACCAGACTGGTGTAATTACTACCTTGATACAGGTTAGGGACTAAAATCCTAATCTCCTGTGATCTGAACAGTCACCAGACTGGTGTACGTACTACCTTGATACAGGTTAGGGACTAAAATCCTAATCTCCTGTGATCTGAACAGTCACCAGACTGGTGTACGTACTACCTTGATACAGGTTAGGGACTAAAATCCTAATCTCCTGTGATCGGACCAGTCACCAGACTGGTGTACGTCATACCTTGATACAGGTTAGGGCCTAAATCCTAATCTCCTGTCACCATTACAGTCACCAGACTGTTGTAATTACTACCTTGATACAGGTTAGGGACTAAAATCCTAACTCCTGTGATCTGAACAGTCACCAGACTGGTGTACGTACTACCTTGATACAGGTTAGGGACTAAAATCCTAATCTCCTGTCACCATTACAGTCACCAGACTGTTGTAATTACTACCTTGATACAGGTTAGGGACTAAAATCCTAATCTCCTGTCACCATTACAGTCACCAGACTGGTTGTACGTACTACCTTGATACAGGTTAGGGACTAAAATCCTAATCTCCTGTGATCTGAACAGTCACCAGACTGGTGTACGTACTACCTTGATACAGGTTAGGGACTAAAATCCTAATCTCCTGTCACCATTAAAGTCACCAGACTGGTGTACGTACTACTTGATACAGGTTAGGGACTAAAATCCTAATCTCCTGTCACCATTACATCACCAGACTGGTGTACGTCATACCTTGATACAGGTACGACTAAAATCCTAATCTCCTGTGAACATTACAGTCACCAGACTGTTCTAATTACTACCTTGATACAGGTTAGGGACTAAAATCCTAATCTCCTGTGATCTGAACAGTCACCAGACTGGTGTACGTCATACCTTGATACAGGTTAGGGCCTAAAATCCTAATCTCCTGTCACCATTACAGTCACCAGACTGTTGTAATTACTACCTTGATACAGGTTAGGGACTAACATCCTAATCTCCTGTCACCATTACAGTCACCAGACAGGTGTAATTACTACCTTGATACAGGTTAGGGACTAAAATCCTAATCTCCTGTCACCATTACAGTCACCAGACTGGTGTAATTACTACCTTGATACAGGTTAGGGACTAAAATCCTAATCTCCTGTGATCTGAACAGTCACCAGACTGGTGTACGTACTACCTTGATACAGGTTAGGGACTAAAATCCTAATCTCCTGTGATCTGAACAGTCACCAGACTGGTGTACGTACTACCTTGATACAGGTTAGGGACTAAAATCCTAATCTCCTGTGATCGGACCAGTCACCAGACTGGTGTACGTCATACCTTGATACAGGTTAGGGCCTAAAATCCTAATCTGTCACCATTACAGTCACCAGACTGTTGTAATTACTACCTTGATACAGGTTAGGGACTAAAATCCTAATCTCCTGTGATCTGAACAGTCAACAGACTGGTGTACGTACTACCTTGATACAGGTTAGGGACTAAAATCCTAATCTCCTGTCACCATTACAGTCACCAGACTGTTGTATTTACTACCTTGATACAGGTTAGGGACTAAAATCCTAATCTCCTGTCACCATTACAGTCACCAGACTGGTGTAATTACTACCTTGATACAGGTTAGGGACTAAAATCCTAATCTCCTGTGATCTGAACAGTCACCAGACTGGTGTACGTACTACCTTGATACAGGTTAGGGACTAAAATCCTAATCTCCTGTCACCATTACAGTCACCAGACTGGTGTACGTACTACCTTGATACAGGTTAGGGACTAAAATCCTAATCTCCTGTCACCATTACAGTCACCAGACTGGTGTACGTCATACCTTGATACAGGTTAGGGACTAAAATCCTAATCTCCTGTGAACATTACAGTCACCAGACTGTTGTAATTACTACCTTGATACAGGTTAGGGACTAAAATCCTAATCTCCTGTCACCATTACAGTCACCAGACTGGTGTAATTACTACCTTGATACAGGTTAGGGACTAAAATCCTAATCTCCTGTGATATGAACAGTCACCAGACTGGTGTACGTACTACCTTGATACAGATTAGGGACTAAAATCCTAATCTCCTGTGATCTGAACAGTCACCAGACTGGTGTACGTACTACCTTGATACAGGTTAGGGACTAAAATCCTAATCTCCTGTGATCTGAACAGTCACCAGACTGGTGTACGTACTACCTTGATACAGGTTAGGGACTAAAATCCTAATCTCCTGTCACCATTACAGTCTCCAGACTGGTGTACGTCATACCTTGTTACAGGTTAAGGACTAAAATCCTAATCTCCTGTGAACATTACAGTCACCAGACTGTTGTAATTACTACCTTGATACAGGTTAGGGACTAAAATCCTAATCTCCTGTCACCATTACAGTCACCAGACTGTTGTAATTACTACCTTGATACAGGTTAGGGACTAAAATCCTAATCTCCTGTGATCTGAACAGTCACCAGACTGGTGTACGTACTACCTTGATACAGGTTAGGGACTAAAATCCTAATCTCCTGTGATCTGAACAGTCACGAGACTGGTGTACGTACTACCTTGATACAGGTTAGGGACTAAAATCCTAATCTCCTGTGATCTGAACAGTCACCAGACTGGTGTACGTACTACCTTGATACAGGTTAGGGACTAAAATCCTAATCTCCTGTCACCATTACAGTCACCAGACTGTTGTAATTTCTACCTTGATACAGGTTAGGGACTAAAATCCTAATCTCCTGTGATTTGAACAGTCACCAGACTGGTGTACGTCATACCTTGATACAGGTTAGGGCCTAAAATCCTAATCTCCTGTGACCATTACAGTCACCAGACTGTTGTAATTACTACCTTGATACAGGTTAGGGACTAAAATCCAAATCTCCTGTGACCTTTACAGTCACCAGACAGTTGTCGCAGTATACAGGCAAAATGCGCAAGGGCGTTGGCAAGGGCATTGGCAAGGAACAAGGAAGTGGACGTGATGGTGGTGCAGGCAGAGGCCGAGGTCGTGTGCAAGCACTAATTTCGCAACAACAAAGGGCCACATCTCCTCGCTCGCACGTCCTGTCCCAATTTCTTGGAGCCCGCAGCAGTACACCGCTGTTGAAGCAAGAGCAGTGTCAACAGGTTGTTACTTGGATAGCGGATAATGCTTCAAGTCAGATGGGCACCTCCACAAACACCCTGTCTTCCACACGGTCAAGTGTCAGTAGCTGTGATACTGCACCGCACATTTCCCAACCTGATCCTCCTTCCTACCACCAGGCCGAGTACACGTCCACGGACATTACTGATCCCTGAGGAAGTGGCTTTGTGCCACGAAACACGTGTAGGCAAAATAAACGGAGTGGGTGATTTACTCTGTTTTTATCCTTGTGGTCAGCGCGGCATTTGATTCCAGCTCTTTATCACTGTTTTCTGGATTGATCCCACACTAGGACACTCGGAAGAGCTGTTCACGTATCCATTCGCAGAATCTGGCCTGTCGCCACCTCCTCTTGAAGTGGGTGATGAGGATATGGTATGTACAGATGCCCAAATATTTGAGCAGCCACGTTCTCACGAACGGAACGTTGCCAAAGTGTCTCAACAAGGGGTGGACGATGATGAGACACAATTGCCAGGAAGTCAGGAGGAGGATCAGGGTGCGGAAGAGGAAGACGACGTGGTGGATGATCTAGTAGCTGACCCAACATGGCAGGAGGATATGCAGAGCGAGGCCAGCAGTGCACAGGGGGAGGGAGGCGTAGCATCCCAACAGGCAGTACGAAGCAGGGTCGTGTCCGCAGGCAGAAGGCAGGCAACCGTTCCCCGAAACAACAACACGACTCAAGGTGCCTGTGCAAATGTTCGGTCTTCACGAGTCTGGGAGTTTTTTAAGTTGGCTCCAGAAGACTCTAAAAAGGCCATTTGCCACGCCTGCCATGCCAGTATCAGCAGGGGTACGAAAACTAGCAGCCTGACCACCAGCAGCATGATCAGGCACATGTCAGCCAAGCACCCGACTTTGTGGGAAGTACAATAGAGTCGAGGAGCGGTGCTTGCTGATGTCACTGCTACGTCTTCGCCTGTTGTGTGTGCGAGCCAATCCCCTGTCCATGCTGGCCGCGAACAAGACTCCGGCCCTGCACCTGAAGTTGCCCACGCACAAATAACACCACCATCAAGCACGTCCTTGTCCCAGCGCAGCGTTCAATTATCCATTCAGCAAACATTTGAACGCAGGCGCAAATACGCTGCTAATGCCCCACATGCCACAGTCCTGAATTCTCACATTTCGCGACTCATAGCGCTAGAAATGTTGCCTTTCCAGCTGGTGGAGACTGAAGCATTCCGCGACCTGATGGCGGCTGCTGTCCCACGTTACTCGGTCCCCAGCCGCCACTATTTCTCCTGATGTGCCGTCCCCGCATTGCATAACCACGTGTCCAACAGCATTACACGTGCCCTGAAACGCTGTTTCAGCCAAAGTCCACCTAGCCATAGACATGTGGACAAGTGCTTGTGGGCAAGGCCGCTACATCTCCTTGACGGCACACTGGGTTAATATTGTGGAGGCTGGGACCCAGTCTGAGCGAGGGACGGAACACGTCCTTCCCACACCAAGGATAGCAGGCCCTACCTCTGTGAGGGTTTCACCGACACTCTACAGCTCCGGAATGTCATGCTCCTCAGCCTCCTCCTCCTCCTCCTGCGCATCCTCATCCACTGTACCCTCCACACCAGTCCCAAGCTGGAAGCACTGCAGCACTGCCTCTGCGAAGCGGCAACAGGCTGTGCTGAAGCTAGTCTGCATAGGTGACAAACCCCACAATGCAGAAGAGGTGTGGACAGCTCTGAAACAGCAGGCAGATCACTGGCTCACACCTATGAACCTAAAGCCAGGAAAGCTCGTGTGTGACAATGGCCGGAACCTGGTGGCAGCTTTGAGGCGAGGCCAGCTGACGCATGTTCCATGCGTGGCCCATGTGCTCAACCTGGTGGTTCAGAGGTTTCTAAAGTCATACCCAGAGGTGTCTGACCTGCTGGTAAAAGTTCGCCGTCTGTCTGTACATTTTCGCAAGTCACCTGCTGCTTCAGCCGGCCTTGCCGGCTTTCAGCGCCGTTTGCGTCTTCCGGCCCACAGACTGGTGTGTGATGTCCCCACGCGTTGGAATTCAACTCTGCACATGTTGGTCAGGATATGTGAGCAGAAGAGGGCAGTTGTTGACTACCTGCATCACCTAAGCCATCGGGAAATGGTTCAAACTCCACACATAACACCTGAGGAGTGGAGATGGATGTCGGACCTATGTACCGTCCTCCAAAACTTTGAGGACTCCACCAAGATGGTGAGCGGCGATGACGCCATTATTAGCGTCACCATACCACTACTCTGCCTTCTAAAACGGTCTCTGCTGAAAAACAAAGAGGATGCATTGCAGGCCGAGCGCGATGACTTGGAGCAACAAACAGTAGTGGGTGTGGGTGAAAACACACAGCCCAGCCTCATCTCATCACAACGTGCAGTGGAGGACTATGACGAGGAGGAGGAGGATGAAGACATGGAGCAACTCTCTGGCCAAATTGAGGATATGACATGCACACCAGTCATACCCTTGATCCAGCGTGGCTGGCCAGAGGACAGGGTTGATGAGGAGGAGGAGGAGGAGGACAGCATGTTCAGTCATCGTGTTGGTCTGGATACTGAAGTGATGGCTGTTAAGAGTCTGGCGCACATGGCTGACTTTATGGTAAGCTGCCTGGCTCGTGACCCTCGCGTTCAGAACATCTTGGCCGACAATCAGTACTGGTTGGCAACACTGTTAGACCCACACTACAAGGAGAACTTTATGTCTCTCATTCCTGAGGCGGAGAGGTCAGCCAAAATACAGCAGTTCCAGAAGGCCATAGTCACGGAAGTAGGCAAATCATTCCCCTCACAAAACGCTAGCGGCATAGGTCAGGAATCGGTGGACAACCAAGGCGTACGGCCGAGAGAGGCACAAGTTCAATCCGCCAGAGGTAGGGGAACAGTCTTTACGATGTGGGACAGTTTTCTCAGCCCCTCACGTACCACAGCCCCTGAGGTGCAGGGTAGTGCCACAAGAAATGCTAAGTTTGGCCAGATGCTGAAGGAGTACCTTGCAGATCGAACAACTGTACTGCGAGATTCCTCTGTGCCTTACAATTATTGGGTCTCCAAGCTGGACACGTGGCATGAATTGGCTTTCTACGCCTTGGAAGTCCTGGCCTGCCCTGCCGCTAGCGTTTTGTCAGAGCGTGTTTTCAGTGCTGCAGGTGGAATCATTACTGATAAACGCACCCGCCTGTCAACTGAAAATGCTGACAGGCTGACTCTGATCAAGATGAACAAGGGTTGGATTGGGCCAGACTTCACCACACCACCAACGAATAACAACTGAATTTAAATTTTGTTATGGGAATTTGCCATGTACCTCCACTCACCCATGGGTACACACTTCTGGACTTTGGCTAATCGCTGGACTGCTCCTCCTTCTCCTCATGTGCCACCATGATGACCGTTACAATAGTTAGGCTGTTGTTTCAGGTATACCCGCAGTGGTAAATTTTTTTGCCCATTCTTTTAGAATGGGCATTACAACGACAGGAGACCCGCTCCTTTTCAATGGGAAAAATGTTTTGAGGCCCTCCTGCACGTC